>JAYRBW010015141.1:0-13037 GCA_036023295.1 Invenusta paracnida | reverse complement strand
ATGTTTCCTAATGTTACACACTCGATTATGAGTATCACTACTCGTTGTTGTAATAAATATACTTATACTTATACTTAAACGACTAATCATAACTAATTAATAACAATCTATAACATTTTCCAACATTTAAAAAGGAGTACATATTTTATATAACTCATATGTATTTGTATTGCATTTGGATGTTATAATGGCGCATTTAATAAACTTAAATCCATATTTGATTGCAGCATTACTATATTTGACTGACTTAATGTCTACATTTAACCAGAGAAACCTATAATTCAATCATTAAAAGTGTTACCTCTATGATAAAATGTATAACTTTTTCGTATAATATATCCATTGAAATTGAACCACAATATTTAGCGACAAATAATACCATTTAATTCAACATTCTCAGTAAAATAACATTTCTCTGAAGATCATTAAAAGAAACTTTAAATTCCTATAAAAGTATTCCTGTTTATTCAAAAAGAAATAAATTATCCAGGGAATATAATAGGCGATTAACCTGAAAAGTACAAAATATTAACAAAACACCCAATGTTTGTTAAAGGCTTATTTTCTGAAAGCATTTCACTAATCAAACGAACATTTACAGTCGCGAGTCATATGTAGAAATGTTACAATGGAACAAAGGCGTACTTTATTTTCATAATGGATTGTTAATAATCTGTTCTCTACTTACTGTAAACTAGTTTACATAAAATACTCTAGATATATATTAATGCTTTATAAACATATAATGCACTTTGTACAGTTTAATAAAATATATTTCATATGTCAATGAGCAACAAATTATTTTATTTATTTACAGATATAAAACAATGATAGCAATTTAAATTTTAAAATACGAATATTATTTCTAAAATAATACATATAATATTATATATTATTATTATATCATCTATAATCTATATATTTATATTATGTAATAGATATCGTACAAGGATATAGAATTCTGAAATAAGAATTGTTGTTACAAACAAGAAGATTGTTATTTCAGATTTCTACATCCGAGTGGGATATCTAACATAACTTATTTTCCAACATATAGACTAGAAACAATATAAATGAACTAACGGGATTAATCATTTTATTAAACAACAAAAAACCATGAGTATAATGATTAACGATTAATAGTACACTATTTTTAAACATATACTTATAGAAACCATATCAATTAATAGTACACAAAATAGGCATAATCTATTTCCATACAATGTTATATAGTAGAAAACTTAATACATTTTAATAAACTAAACAAATTGATCATCAACCATCTATAATAAAAGTTTTAAAATAATGATTCATTGGTTTTATAAACGAAATAGT
Organism: Invenusta paracnida; assembly: GCA_036023295.1. NCBI lineage: Eukaryota > Metazoa > Platyhelminthes > Proseriata > Coelogynoporidae > Invenusta > Invenusta paracnida. The sequence goes on along the minus strand of JAYRBW010015141.1, from coordinate 11,702 downwards.
AGAAATTATTCAAAAATATTGCGTTCACCATCTGCTACAATTTTCTTTTCTTTTTGTAGGTACCAAGCTATATAGGTTGTATAACTATTTTTCTGCACAATTGCTGATGGTGAATTGTGCCCTTTAGTCAGGTGGCTTAGCAATAGTTTTCATGATTAACGTTACTGCCGGACAAAAGTACCAAATTTGGCATGGAGTTTCTTTTTGGCCTATCTATCGATTTTATCCGTGGAACCCACTTGATCGGTTCTGATTTTCCAAGATGGAGGCCAAAATCCAAGATGGCTGTCTTGGAAAAAGAAAATTTCGTATATGTGGCTGTGAAAATCGGATATGAACAAATGAGATGTCAATTCAGGGGTTTTTGGGGTCACTGAAAATGATATTGGCCATGGCATTTTGCTCAGGTCACCCATTTCCAAGATGGCCGTCAAATTTTAAAATGGCCGCCAATACAACATAAATGGCCAACATCGTTTTCAGTGACCCCAAAAAACCCTGAATTGACACCTTATTTGTTCATATCCGATTTTCACAGCCACATATACGAAATTTTCTTTTTCCAAGGCGGCCATCTTGGATTTTGGCCTCCATCTTGGAAAATCAGAACCGATCAAGTGGGTTCCACGGATAAAAGCGATAGATAGGCCAAAAAGAAACTCCATGCCAAATTTGGTACTTTTGTCCCGCCGGTAACGGTAAATTTTCTAAGCCACCTGACTACTTACAGCACAGAGGGTATAATTTGTTTTTGAGATTCTGATGTGCGTTTGTAGTATCGAACAGCTTTGCTTGAATGACCAGTTACCTCGGAGGATATTTCTTGTTCTGTTATACCTGCTTGGTACAAGCGCGTTGCAGACGTTGCGTGCAAGCTATGGGTTGTAAAGTAGCCCTCGATTTCGGCTTGCTTCATCATATTTGTTACCGCTGTTTCTATTTTATGGACACCAACACATTGTATACTGAACCAAATATTACTATTTATTTTTATTAGTGGTCTCAGATAATATTTAGTATTGGGTTCATTTCACCTATATGGACAATTTTCATATTGCTTGTTTTAATTTATGCCTAATAAAGTGTACTTTTATTCATCTTTCAATCTTCTATCTTAATACTATAATAGGCATGGCCAACAACAACATTAAACATAATTTTTCATATCTTTAGCTTCCACAACAAATCGACTTAAACTATTGATTATTTTGTCTGTTGTGAACAGTTAAATCTCTTTTTCGGGTATAACTTCACTTTCAGTCTGCTGATTCCGTTGTTCTCTCCAAGCTTTAAATTTGTTAATTGCCCATTCTCGTTTTTTTGTGGTACTGGATGGTGTATATCATTCTTCCAGTTTCTTTAAATCTTCATATGTTGTTAAATTCAATTCGTTTTCTTTCAATTCAATAGTCATATCGAATAACTTAGGAACATTTACATCAACATTAAATTGAACATTCATTATTTGGAGATTATTATGCCGAAAGCTGTAGAAATTATGCATATATGCATAATAATCTCCGGCGATTTGAAAATTTAAATAATATCTGTAGTTCTGTAAAAAAAATAGTCTACGGCAGATAATCTATAAAAAATTCATAAAAATAGTTATTGCGTTCTATTCTTTGTCACGCTTTATAAAAACATACTATTGTATTATGACCCTAACTGTATCTTCACATCTGTAAAACATACTAACATTTTTTATATTTATACAAAAGTAAAACATTTTATATAAGTATATGCTAAAACAAGACCTTTAACCATACATGCTTCTTAAAATTACTATTTTAATATCAATAGTAAGTTTATGTTTTTCCATTTTTTAAGAACAAACTGTATTATGACATAACTCTGTAGCTTGGCTTCTAGAAAATATAACTATTTTTCCTATTTATATGAAAATATAAAATGAAATATTTCATATACCATATGCAAAAAAGTTTTATAAACATATCAATATTGAAATCATTTGCTTTAATATCAATATTTTCAAATCATTTAGATTAACAAAACATGATTATTGTTGCGTGTAAGAAACTAATAATTGTGATGTATACCTTAAAAGTTAAAATATACATACCTATAAGGAAAAACAGTAGATTATTCCTAATCATGAGTAACCATGGTGATTATTATCATACATTCCTTTAAACACTAAAACAAATTAAATTTATAAAAGTACAAATATAACAGAAATTAATAATATATAATTATGATATAATCTTTAAAAATGTTTATATATATATACTGTATATACCAGTGATATGCCTCGTGATCATATTTAGATTCACGATTATTTTTAAAGTTTAATAGTAAAGCATATAAAATTATTTATTATTTAGAGTGAAACTGCGTCCTGTTTAAAAATTGTATTTTACAAATAGTATAACGCATTGTTGCAGTAGAAGCTATTAGTCAATTAAATTTAAATTATTGTGTTATTAAACTTTTAAATAATCGTGAATCTAAATATGATCACGAGGCATATCACTGGTACTTATATTTATATTAATTAGGATGAATTGAATTAAAATAACAATTAATTTAGTTTTAGTTTCTTTCAATTTTTTTATTATTATCTTTTTTACTCTGAAAAAAAATATACATGTATACACATATATATATATATGTATAATTATGTAAAACAAAGAAATATGCTATATGTAAAGTCCTATTTGTTATATTCAAAGTTGAAATAATATTTTTCTCTTTTTATGGAATGAAGGTAAAAAGAACTTTGTGCTAGAAATAAAAGTACAATGATAAATAGTAATACCAAATTTAAGAATATAAATTGCTTTAAACTGTTTTGATTAAATAATTGCCTAAAGAACTTCAAATTTCAAAATTGTAAAAAGGATTTAAGATACAAACATAGATATTAAATTTAAGTAAATAATAGTCGTGATCTTATTTGAGATAAAGATTTTAGTAAACATAATTATGGACCGAGAAGAGAAGAAACAATTAACCTCGTGTGAAAATGTAGTAATTTTGTCTTTTTATACCTATGTATAAGCAAATTTATCAATAAAACTAGTATACCTTTTTAGTGAAACAATCCTATAAATCATATAGTAATACCATATAAATTAACTAGTATAGACATACTATACATTTATTATACAATATAGACAAATATATGTATGTCAAGTACAACAAATATTAATAACACAAATAAATAAAATAATTAAATAAACAAATTTCTTTAAAATATTAGCTATAATATTGCATATATTTACATTAGTTCAAAGATTAAATTAATATTTTATTTCATTATTTACGGTTAAATACTGTATTTTATACTTTGACCTAGTGACCACTAGTTAGTAAAAGGGTACAGTACAAACTGTCACGAATAATAAATTAACAGCAGAATAATAGCCTCATGCATTTTATATGAAGTATGTGGTAAGTCGTATAGCAAATGTTATTGCACAATTAACTAATTGCTACAGTTTTCTTTAACAACGTCATTTATACCAATGGTATAATAAATGTAAAACTAATTTATTAACTTTTTTCAGTCCAAATTGTATTATCGGCCTATGTAGGTCAATGCATGTAAGAATCATATATCAATTACTGGTTTCAAATATTCTGCTATATGAGAATAAATAGCAATGTGAGAGAAAACCTAATTTAAAATAAAATATTAGGAAAATAAACTTTATGAAAATGTATACAAATTGACTTTTTCACTTTCAAGGGATTTTAAATAATGCTAAAAATACAAAATTATAGAATAATAAACTGATATATAAGAGAATTTAAAAATATATAAAAGTTTCAAGTATATACTTTAGATTTAGTATCGTATCGTTAGCAATTCGACAATTACAGGTGATTCTGTGGATATTTCACACAATCGTTCATATTAACTTTTCAATGCGATTCTAAAAAGTTATTATACTTAAAAATTAATTTATGAAATACAAAAAAATCACAAAAATTTCAATTTATCGACAAATATTGTAAATATATATTCTTTAATGACTATAAATAATAATTACCGAAACGTGGTAAACGACATTGTTCTACATTTGACAAATAAAACTGCTGACTTTTAAAAATATTATATTGAGAACATAAAAAATTATCAGACATCAGTATTTAGTTTAACGAAAATTATAAGTGTAAAAAAAATTGTTAGATTTGTGTATATCATTTATATTTTAATAATGATATTTAAAAAAAAGTTCAATCACAATAATAACTTACAAAAAATACATTAAAATCAATAAAATCTATATTGATTAAAAAACGATAAAGTCGCAAAAGGAAATCCAAGAAACGAGCTCAAAGACAAAATGTAAAAACAATGTTAAAGATGCGTATTTCAGGGGCCTCTTGCACAAAATCTAAGAGTAAAGAATGTAAAGTGAATGCTGAACATTTTACGAAAAATGGATTTCAATAAACTTTTAACAATAAAAAGATATTTTTGTGGTAATTTTTTCTCATTTTTAAGATATTACATTTACAAAAAATATGAAGAGTAAGAGTGTTGTATTGATTAATGATTTTCCTTTAACTCTAACATCTAAGTTGAAGAGCAGTAAAACCATCATCACTTTTTAAAATGTATAGTAGTAGCGACTATGAAAATTTATATGTAGTTTTACATACCTCGACAAAGTGTTTAAGGAAAAATAAATTATAATTTGGATGATTTTAAGGAATGTTTTCGTTTAAAACTTTATACATAAGCAGATATATTGTTTAAACTTTAATTTGGGATTCTGTGCAATCTAAAACAAATTTCCCAACTATTATATTTCTTCAAAGGAATAACTTATTAGGATTCTATGGTTTTTAGGTTCTGAAAGTTTTGACCGACATAATAATCGTGCTCACGGAGTTTAATTTTGAAACATATCTCGATGTGTTAAAAAATTCGTTCATTTCAAAGTTATAATTCTAAATATATATTTTCTGTAAATACCTTTTCTGTAAATTATAACTACCTACTCAAATTTCATATTTTCTTTCAATTATAAATTTACAATTATAGCTACTACCTTTCAAACTAGAGCAAGGAAACTAATCCATTCCATTCGATAATACATGCATACTGAACTGTATGAAAACCAAACTAAGCCCCTTTTCAAATATTAATCGACATCGTAAACATATAAGACGAGTTCTTTAATATACAATGAGCGTTTTCCAAAAGTGGAAGCATTAGGAACGCTCTTTTTGTCAGGAGTCATTAAACTTTCGGAATAAGTGATATTTTTGTTGCTCTTTAATTTTAGATATGGGCATTTTTAATAATGGAGAATTAAAACAGTATACCCTTTTAAAGCAAAATCAATTAAAATTTAATATTTTAAAAGAAGCAGTAATACAAAGAAAGTAAAAAATAATTATGCAGATGATTTTCTTTAAAATTAAAACTAACTATTTCATTCAATTTATATATAAATTTAAATTTATTTTCGCGCTTCGATTTGGACACGGTCTGAGGCGTGTCGGAAATCAGATACGTGACCTACTTAATTTCTATGGTGATATCGAATGATTCCGACATTTAGTCAACGCTCTATAGACGCTATTGACATCAAAATAGTTTTATATTCTAAAAAATATATATAACGTATATGTATGATTCATATATTTATTTTCGACATCATCATTTGCAAACTTAGTTTTATGCAAGCCGAACACTCTTCTCTCATAGATAGAAAATCGTAAGATACATATATTATATGTATCTAATTTGTTCTACACAATAAAAAATAGTAATAACATAAAATATGTAATTTATTTTAAAATTCCAATAATATTTAATCAGAACGTGTATTCCTAATAGTATACTAATATTTCCGATAATTTAACTAAACACCAAAAAACGATACACTATCCAAAGAATATTCAATGTGTTTATAAAAATGTTTAAATATAAAATAAATAATTTCAATATCATCAGAATAAAAGCACATTCGAATAAATTATAACGATAACAATACTTCTTTATCTTTAAAGGAATACAAAGCCTGTTATACAAAGACTAACATTAAAAGCTCTAGTAGATAAGAAAATAATAGATTTTGAGAAAACTGGCTACGTTGGCTAATATCAAAATGGATATCCAAAATGTCTCTAAATAATGAATTTGAAAATTACCAAACTTGGGCAGAATACATACCTGCTTCACATTTTTGTCTTGGTACTTTTCAAACGCATCAGCCGGAACCGAGCCTAAATCACGAATTTTCTTCATACTTTCTTCTTTCTGAAATAAAACAATTAAAGTATTAATTATAGAGTAAATAAATTGGCGAATATTTACATATAGTACATAATATTATCTATATGAAAAAGAAGATATAGGAAAAAATATTTACTGTGTACTATATTTAAAAAATTAAATGTTAAATATTTATCAATAAAAAACAAATAGAATTTAATATTAAAAACAGTATTATCACTTTAATGTAAGGGTAAAGAATAATAACTACATATTATAATATATTTAAATAACGATTAATTTAAACAGTAAGTTTTTCGTAAGCTTGCTGATAAAAAATATATCATAATATACATCGTATATATAGTGAGAAAAGATCATTATTCGACACTTTAATAATAGTTTAATGTTGGATGTTATTTCTATTGAAAACTCCGTTAAATATGATGAAAATCATTTTTCTAGGTTACACTTTCAGATTTTTTATATATTATTTGTTATAACTTTTTTTTTTAAGTTTACTACTTATTCCATTACTCGTAGTAACTAATCGAAAACCTTGATTGTTTTCATTTTTTCTATTATTAATGGTACTGTTTATCTGGAGTGAAATATATTATTAAAACAATATCTTAATCATTTATATGTGCATTAATTCGTAGTTGTCTTCATAATTTACAAAAGAGATAAATTCAGTATTCACATAATCACACAATTAAGCCCCACTTACAGGAGCAATAAATTTGCTCCACGTTTTAAGCGTTTCAGCAAATTTCTTTGATAAACGTTTCTAATTGGCTAATTGGTCACTTATTATTATTTGTTAGTTTACTTTAACAAAGTTATTTATTACAAAAAAAATTGTTTACGTAATTATCGTTAAATATTAAATGCTACACACACGTGTAGTTGTCTTCAGTGCACACCATAACTGAACTCAAAAAGAGATTATATAATAAATACTTACAGTAGTATAGTATTATTATATTTATAATAATTAATAATGTACTATAAATACAAATACAAATACTTTATATCGTTATGAATTTCTCTTTTGAGTTCAACATTGTATTACAAATATTTAATCAAAATATTTAATAATTATTGAAAATATACATGTTTCTACTTACCCTGATATAGTTTAATGTAGAGTATATAGACATGATAGTAATACAGCCAATAGAGTAATAAGTAGGTATATTTTTCATCGAACAGTGATAATTAAAGGAATAAATGTCTGTAGTATGTATAATTTGCTAAATTTATTTGTTCTGTAGTTTATATTATGTACTTATATTATAACCTATCATACAAAATATTATCTTTAATAATAACAATATAAAACATTTATATTTTTTATGGTACTTATTTATTTAACTTATAATTGTTATAATACCAATTAATGCAGGCATTAAAAGGTACTTACGTTGCATTTTAGTTTCTTCAAGTATGATGAGCTGTGTGAAAATGTGTATAATATATTTATACTAATATAGGTTTAGATGCATTTATTAATGCATTTAATTTAAACATATTTTATAAGACATGTTTAATGACTCATAATTTTGAAATCCTACAAAATCGAAATATATCATACACCATATAATAGTATGACATACACCATATAATATTATTATGTATCTAGTAATAACCCTAAATATGCCAATATCTACATATTCCGAAGAATATATTACAATTCGCTACAAGTAGGTATAAAATGTAACGGTACATATTTTATTCATTGAGAAGTAATTAATATTAAACAAATAATATTATTATTGTATAATTTATTACTATAAATTATAATTTGTTAACATAAAATAACAAACAAAATAATTAATTACAGACCAATTAGCAAACTAGAAACGTTTATTGAAAAATTAAAATTGCGAAGAAAAAGTCAGCACTGCTGAACTACATATAAATAATTTATCGAAGCGCATAAAGGGGCAAATTATTTGACCAACTAAACAGTGGAGCAATATATTTCCCCGTGTAAGCGGCTCGGCAGTAAAGTGATTGAAAGCCTTGTAAGTAGGGCTTTACCTAATAGTATTTGAATATATTTTTATACATAACAAAATTACTGACAACTTAAATTATACACATTTTTAGTTTCAGATTTTCAAATAAAAAATTAAAAGAAATTACATATTTCAAAAGCACCTGAAAACACGTCTATACTCAGTCACAACCATTTCTACCTAGAAACTTGTCAACCCTATACAAAACTACTGACAGTACAAGTTGTCAAAAATATAAAATTAATGCATAAAAAGACGTTGAGTATTCTGGTAACCCATAATTTATACTATTTAAATACAACAAAATTGTATTAATATACGTAATGCAAAAATCTGTAAAGAAAATGTTTCTAAAAAGTTGTATTATAAAACTGACGCATAAAATATAAACATTGCAATATACAACCTTAAATGTTAATGTCTAAATAGTATACGTCGACGGAAAGACATACCTCCTTTATTTTACACTTTCCCACCGTATGTAACACACTACACGAAATAGCCTTTATGTACCTTTTTCAGGAGTTGACTCTGCTTAGTTTGCATCTTTTCAAGGCCATGCTGGTCGTCTTGAATACGCTCAAGGAACTCCTTCTCTTCGGTTTTCTTTCGATCCAACTGTCCATCGATCCGGCGCTGTTCACTCCGTACGTCCGCCAGGCGTGCCTCTACCTCGTCAACAATGCTCTGCGAGGCGCCGATGCGACGTTCAGCCTAGAGTTAAAAATGTAGGTCAAATATGCCAAGGTTGTCACGTTTTTATCAACAACAAAAATCATGTACAATTCATATATATTTTGTATAAATTCAAGTACACTAAAAATAATAACACACTTTATACCCTAAACCAAAACATTTAGTTTAATTATATTCATAAATATGTGTAAACCTAGAAATCTCTAATGTATGAACTTATAAACCTGTATTAGTTAAATATGTATGACAAATGAAATGAGCTTAACACTAACATACATAATAAAATATACTAAAGATATATTAGATAAACCAGATACTCATGTTTTAAACCTGAATACATAGTTACTTAATGCGACTCATAAGTTCAATTTTCACAGTTTTTAAAGCTTTTTCGGTCGACTAAATTTGATCTTACACGCAGCAATTTCCAACTATGTACTATATATTTCCAAAATCGTAGTTATAGTAAAAATATGTAGGCAACTGAAATATGTATGCCTAACGAGTAGATCAAAAATTACAAGTGCCAAGTGAAGTATTTAGGTTATGGATAAGATTTGGGAACGTAGATTCAAAACAGCAGGTGAGATATATGTTAAAAATAGTTCAAATTGTATGTTAAATACGTACTAAAAATAACAGGTAAATTAGGAAAGTCCAAATAGCAGGTGAAATATTATGTAAGTCAACTATATAAAAATATAGTTATATTATCTATATTATACTTTATATTAAGAGTAGTATTTACCTTATGCTAGTTATTGTCGATTAGGTACTGCCCCCATTCACACGTATCTTATCATTTAGTTATATGTTTATGCCTGCTGATTTTCATATGGATTCAAATGGCAGGTTTAAGATCAAAATGCTTTATTTAGTTTTTAATATATTTTTAAATTTGATTTTTAATAAACTTCTTTTTCGTAAATAATAGCTTTTTAATTATACATATATACGAGTATAAGTAATAACTGCCCACATACATATCATATTTGCCAACTACAGGTAACACCAGCTTCAGCATATTTATTTAAAATATCAGTTTATTTTTCTTAAATATTCACAAAATTTCCATTTTTAACACCTGAAAAATAATTGTCAAAATAAATGCGCTTTAAATTGAAATCTATCTTGTATATATTATATTATTTAGAAACTGTTATATCTCTAACACTAATTTATAACTATATACTCAAGGTAAAAAAACAATTTATCGTATATCAAGATCAGTAATGGAAATATTAGTAATTTAAATAGGTATCAAAAACAAAATAATTTGATGTCTTTATGCAAATGGAATGCGATAATACATATTAATATATTCTGAATTATAAAATATAAAACAAAAATATTTAAGTAGTTTAATTATATAAACAATGCATAGCAGTTTGTTTCATTTAGAGTGATTACCTAGTTATTGAAAATATATTATAATATTATATTAAATTTTTGCATAAACAAATTATAATGTAACAATAAATAAGCAAAATAATCAAGATTTACCAACTATTGATAAAACTGATAAATTTAAAGTTTAATCAAGATTATTTTAATCGCAACAACTACCTTTATTCTTCATAATCTAACGCATAATCTTTCTATCTCTTTATGATTTTGTTGCGCAATATTTCCTTATATATAGTATATATATATATACATGTACATATAACATATAACATATACATATTTATTATATATAAATTACCTTTATACCTATGTTGAAAAATCTAAATATAATTATTGTGACGAATTAAATCTGCATTCCATTAAATTTTGTATACGTACCTCTACATACTTGACTGCACGCCCTGTATTTATAAAATGGTTCATCAGTTACTATAACATTTTTATGATCGTAATAACCTAATAGATAAAACATTATTAAAAGGATTAAAATATGCACGTATAACAGATAAACGCCTATTAAGAAAAGCGTTAACATTTGCATATTTCACGCCAATTTTATTCTAGTTTAAAAATTCCTAAACAATATATTAATACATGTATAAAAAGAATTACCTACTACCTTCAACTAATGGTAAATACAAAACAAATAAAGAGCACAAAAGTAGTAGAAAAGGTTGATTTATGGAACACCAGTCCCTCTCGTCGTAGTGAATGAGCGTTCAGCGTTCTTACAATATAATTAATTAAAGAGGACAATGGGATCTAGTTTAATCATTCGGAATTTGGAGTACTCGAACAAAGTTCTTGTCTTCATATACACATTTTTACGGAGAGGCTTCGGTGTGACCTTTCGTGTGTGTCTCTCTACGTGTGATAACTGTGTGCTGTTCATAGAAGTCATCTCTCTCTTATCTCTCAAAATGCAATGTGCTGATAGTAAAATCGAAGAGTTTAAAACCTTTAGTCAGTTCTGTTGTGTATTTTCGTGGGATTTTCTTGTGGATTAGGAAAACTATACATTTTTGAAAACTAGATGGCATTTAGCAATCAGAAAACCAATGTTTCCATTTGCACAGGTATCCACAAGGCGGCCATCTTGGATTTTTCATAATGGCTGCCAAAAAATGCATATTTGTCCATATCTCAGCTTCTAAATAAGATAGAGCTTTGAACTCAACATCTAAATCTACATTTTTAGGGGAAAGGAATCCAACGAAACCAAAATAAAGTGACTACCTCTGACTCAAATAACGATTTGCTGTATAGACTTACTTTTATTGTGAGCACAAATATTATTTCCATAGAACTGTAGTATCTTTGTAGTAAGTATTAGTCATAGATATGGATTTACTTTATTTTGTTTTTATAAAAAGTATATC
>JAYRBW010015131.1:0-13037 GCA_036023295.1 Invenusta paracnida | reverse complement strand
ATTTTATAATTTAAAGCCTGATGGGCCCCTAGTCAATATATTTTATAATTTAAAGCCTGATGGGCCCCTAGTCAATACATTTTATAATTTAAAGCCTGATGGGCCCCTGGTGATGGAGCCCAAACTGGGATAATATTCTTATTATTATAATGTGTATATATAATACTCATTAGTAATCATTGAAAACAGTTAAATTTTTGATCCTTTGGTTTCACCCTACCGCCAGAACATACAACATACCCTCTTTAAAATATTGATTTTATTGAAGCATTTTTACTACTTCTAGATTTCTTTCGATTCAAAGTTTTTATTCGGTTTACACTAATTATAAATAGCAACGCTATTAGATTTTTCCTGTTTGCTATATATACGTATATATATATATTTGACTTTATAATATATGTATAGTTTAATACATTTAAATTTCGATGGCATTTAATATACATATTACACTTTTTATAAATATCTTGAATTTTATCCGATGAACCCTGCATATTGGACATCCTGTATGTAAAATAATTTAATTTTATATCATAATATTAAGATATTTCTTTAAAAAAAAGAATTAAGGATTTCAGAAAAATATATCTGTTATCATAATTTTCTGATACTTTATAGCTCTTTTACTATTTTTTACTATTTTACTGTTTACTGTGTTATGGCTACATACTCTTAACTTTTATTGTAGCTGATGTTTACCCCAACATGAAATTTGTGTATATACTTAAATATATGCTAATTTAAAAATTAATTAAAATGTACGTGAGAAATACTTGACTTATTAAATCAGCCTTTTTAAACACATTGTTTAATACATTTGCAAATAAAATATTACGTATTATTACATATATATTACATGTTTTAGTTTACATTCAAATTGACATAACTATTTTAGTTATATATTGCTGCTACCCATACATCGTAGGTTTTTTATATGAATATATCATAATGTATTATAGTTTTTTTTTCAAAATATACGAATTATACGTATGTATTATATATATAACAGTTTCGCAGTATCATTTATTCTGTTTTATGAGTTATTCGTATTTTTTACTTTCCAAATCATTAACTATTGTAATATATTTCTGTATCGTAGATATATTGTAACCCACTGTTAAAACAATGAGCTACAAAATAATGACAAATAACTTTAATCTAGAATATATTTTAAGTAAATATCCGATTTTTATTTTGAGACATTTGGTGACTCATTTTATCTATATACGTTATGAACTCCTCTTCTTCCTTTGAATAAGTTGTGCGCAAACCATCTGATTCGGCCTGAGATGGAGCTACGACCCAATTGCGGCAGTGATAAGGCCTTTGTCTGGACGACACTTGGAGATGTCTCAGAAGAGGAACCCCGGAGAGAACTTCTCGCCATTCGTCTGGTTAATGCAGAACGTGAGTTTTATAGAGTTCTTCAGGTTTCTTGGAAAATGTTTTATTTGTTCATTTATTTGTTCATTTAGGGGTGGTTAAGATGTAATTTCCTTTGACTGTAGAGGTGTTATGTGTTTGACTATTACTTCATTGAGGCTTCAAACCAATTTATTAAATAAATTATTACGCTACTTCAGACAAAAATTCAATAAGATACAATTGTCTAATTTTAGTGGAAAATAAATTTAATTTAACATATTTTTTGGTAATATAAATCTGGTCTTTTTGTTCTTCTGTTTTATCACTTTTTGTAGATTCAACTTTTGAAAAGGGATACTTATATGTAGGATAATATTTTTTGTTGAAACTGCTTTTTAAGGATTGAGAGCTGTATAAATACTGTTATTTTTTACATTTATTTATTTATACATCCAGTTAGTAGTTCTAAATATGTAGATTATAACTGGTCGTAAATACCAGAAAATAATTGTTTGTTATTATATAGCTTCAAATTTTTTACAAAGTCTGGATAACAAATAGCTAAAATACTAAATATAGTACTCAAATTTTAAAATCAAGTTTAAACAATAAAAAATCATATTTTTGTCACAAACTTATTGTATGCCTACTTTTTCCTACCTACGTTACGAACCATTCTATTTTATCAGTTAATATCCGATCGTTTATTTTTATTTCTTTACAGAGGCTACCATTTTTAAGGATAAATTCAACGAGGCTCGTGAAGAAATGAGACTTTTGGAAGAGAAGTCACCAAAAAAAGAAACCTCAAAAGGTAGGACTTAAGTGTATTTTTATACAATCCCAGAAAATGTGTTCGTCTATTTGATCGACAATTTGATCCTCAAAGGGTTTAAATAATCCATTTAATTTTTTAATCCTTGTTTTTAATGTGAAAAAACAATTTATTCTACATAACATATTTTCCATTTTTGAGCAATTGGTGTTTTTTCGTATTCTTGATATTTTGTTGCATTTTTTAACATAGCAAATAATATATGTAAGAAATATACATATTAATATGGAGCAAATTTAAACGTTAAACGCATGTTTATGACGAATCATTTTTCTTTTTCTTTTCATTATACATAGTTAGGAATGAATCAATTTTATTGTAATATAATTTAGTCTACACGAATATTATAATTAATATGTATATGCAAGTTTTGAGATGCAGATATTAATGTCACCCTTTTTAACTTTTTGAGTCAATGTGCCAAATATAACTCTTTTTTTTCATAGATGAGAACATTAAAGAGGACTCCCAACCCTCAGAGAAAGGTGCGGAGAAACCAGCAGGCGATTCGCCACCATCCAAATCCACTCCAGCCATTAACACGACAACCGGCGCGGCAGACGCTATGACAGATAAACTAGAGAACCTGCAAGTCGTCGATCACTCTGGCGACACCTGTGAACAGCCACAACAGTCGTCGTCAAGGGAGACGATTGGAGGGGGTGTAGTCACTGGTGATAGTTAAATAGTGGAGAACCTTCACATGTATTGCCTCAAGTCTGCCATCATTCAAATTCATTGTAAATGTACATGATTCCACCCACCTCCCCTGACATTCACTTGCCTCTCTTTTAGTCCCCTTTATTTACACAGGTTGACTGTATAAAATTGATTTTAAAGCATAGAATCATTAAGTGAGATTGATTTTTTAAATTATTAATTGTATTTTCTCCTTGCTTTTCCTATACCCCTTTTCTTGTGAAATATTTCCTCCTTGATTTCCACTTTTATTAACACCTCTTTTCGATGGATGGACCAACTGATTATTTTTGTGTCGCATAAAATTATTTTATGATGAAATGCAGAAAACCTTACCAGTCCCAAGAGAGAAAATCCCAATACAGACATTTTATTAATTGAAAGTTCTTTTTAGTTCTTTATTTTATTTTCTTAATTTTTTATTGTATTTCAATTTTAGCTATTACTAACATTTATTTTGAGTAGTCAGTTAATCTTTGTTTAATTAATTATTTTTGGAAATATAATGATTTAGCATTTTAATTGTAATTTTCAATTTAAGTTAAGTTAAGTGAAGGCTTTAATCACTAAATTCGGTTTTATCTTTCATAAAGAATATTGAGTTTTGAGAGCGAGGAATTCAGAGAAATCAAATACATATATGTACTTAAAATTAAATTTAGAAACAAATTATTTGTATACGTATCTACTAGATTTTACTTTTGTAAGCTATAGTTAATTTATAATACATAATTATATAGTGATTTAATAAGTTAACGTGGTATATTTGAACTACCTATACCTAACTTTATATATTATGTAACCATAAAAATGAAAATATCAGAATGTTACAGGATATCGACATGTTTCGATTATTGCAATACACATAAACGCATATATTAAAAATATTAACTTTTAGGCATATAAATATATACATAGAGGTTACAATAATAATTACAATTAAAATGTCAAAATATAACAAACATTTTTAATATAACATATTAACATAAAGGCCGGTCACATTACATGAGCTCTTGTGTCATAGACAAGCTAAGAGACGCTCCCGCATGTTTTTCTGCGTTTGACTAATTTCTGACGTAACGGAAAATAATCGAAAATCCCTCTAGCGCAGAAATTATTATTTTTTAACTAAACGCAGGAGCGTAGGATTTGCAGCCAATAGAGAACAAAGCATCACCTGCCAAATTTGAGATAAAATTTCGCCGTCTTGTGGTTTATAGCGTGATATATTAAGTTTTGTATATAGGGCAAATATCTTTATGAAGGTTTAAATTAATTTATGTGTATAATCATACTCTGAAAAATTTTGGTTAGCGTGAATCCAAACCGTCCGCAATCTATAATAATTAAATAAAAAAGGAATTGTGAAGACCATGACGCAGCTTTCCTATTTGCATTTTTCTGGCAGACAGCTGGTCACATTCAACCTTGTGCTAAGCATAAGTGTTGATATGTACACTCAATCATGTAAGTAAGTAGTAATAGGCTTTATTAGAATTTCGACGGGTTTCTCTGGCAGAAAAAGGTAGGAATGTAAAAGTAACTATCGGAATTATAACAAGGAAATCTTTCTGGATTAATTAAAGAAGTGACCCATCATGGCAACTCAAAACCGTGATTCTGTTGTCTCGTCCTTCTTTCAGCGTAGTCTCTGAAGTGACATATTGCCTGAGTGCATGTTCTTCTTTGCATTCGATGTTTCGCAGTAGACACTTATCGGCTTTTTGACTAGTTGCATGAAATTAGCTTCTTTTTTGCAGTAGCCATATCGGATGCTCTTGTTGACGTAACCCACTATTCGGTCCCTGTCGCATTGAGTCTTTAGTCCTCACCGCACTGGTATTGCACACATCAGTCTTTCGATGATGAGGTATATTACATTTGTAGAGGCGGCACTTCGAATATCTTTAGAGCGAACAGTACACAAACTGCAAGGAATCAATACATTACATTGGTTTTTATATAATGCGGAGACACAGAAATTGAAACAAAACATAGACATGAGAATTACAAGGAAGTAGACTGGATATTTTTTAACACAGATTTTTTAATCGTTTGGAATTTCATTAAACTGTTTAAATGGTTGGTAATTTTCTGATTAATTATTTCAAGATACATAATCTACAATGGTCATTGGTGGTAATAATGTAAGTTCAAGCATATGTAACAAAATGGGTTCTGGTTCGTTTTTTCGGGCAACACATCAAGTTTTAAAGAAGAGAAGACTATATACTGTCACACAAGACATTTTGTGAATACTTATGTCTATAAAATCTTCCGATGCAGATCGCTTTTTCTATCATTGGAAATTACAATTTTAGCCCAGCTAGCTATTTTTACTATTTTATTCATATTTGAATTGAAGATATAAATTTGTAGTTTTGACAGATTTTTTTCAACACCAGAGCTGATAACAACCAGATTAGGTTTTATTTCATCACAATTAGCCTCTTAAAAACGTTTTTACTTAACCCCTCCTACCTTTTATTTCTGGTAAGCTTTTGTTGCTTTTGAAAGGAATTTTAAAACGTTCCTTCAAACCATATGCAATTAAAGAAGTCAAATCTAAATCTTTGAAATTGATGTTCTCTATAAAAAAAGCTTTTGATGTCAGCACAAGTTGACACTATAGCATTGCTGCAAAGTTGGCTACAATCTTTTTATATCTTTCAGAAATGCTACAATTTATTAGTAACTGTGGAAATGGAAATGATGCAATGAGACACCAATTTCTTAGCGGAACAAGGTGAGACACAAATTAAATCTTCTAACGAAATCGAATTCTTTAGAAAAGGCCGCATCCTTAAAAAATGAATTGTTGGAAGCAATGCAGGAATGTATTTAAATCCAAATAGTCCAAACAATCTTAACTATCTTTATAGATGTTAAATTCGGAATTGAATATGAATTATAAATTAAGTTTTTTCACTCCGAAACTATATTTTATACATATAGCCTGTGTTAGTAATTTGTGTATATTATGTAGTAAATATGTATATGTGTGACTGATATATATAATATAAGGATTAATGTAACAGACTTAATGCAATAGATAGATTACTGTTTGAATAATTTATTGTATAACTAATGTATGTATCTTTATTTTTACAAAATTATATTATCTTGTTTTTACCGGGTTTTGTTTAAATTTCCTTACCTTTTTTATTATCATACACATTTTGATTTTAATAAACACAGATATCGGATAAATGTTTATCTTATTCAATAATTATTTATCTTGTCTGGAGAGAAGAAAATAAATAAATAAATTAACATATATAATATGTAACATTTTCTAAAACAAACTTTTTTGCCGTTTAGTAGTAATAATATAGTAATAATAGTCTGGGAAGTCTGAATTTTTAGCTGTATAATTCGTGGGCGCCATGTATATGTAGATATTAATTATTTAATCAACCAAACAATCTCTGTGCCGTGTCGGTCTGACGTCGATGGCATGCATTAGTTTTAAGTTATTGATGATTAGGTATAAGTAGATATCATAGAAATTGGAGTTTTGTTACTACTTTAAGATAACCCTAACTAACCACACATTGGGAGAAAAATGAGATTATTCGGACACTTAATTCGTCGATTAGATTTCGATAAAGAGATAATTCAAGGTTTGGTAGACAGCAAATGAAGAACCGGACGTAAAGTTGTGGATCGACTATATCAATAAATGAGCTGGTGAAGGTCTGGCAGCATCATTAAGAAAAGCTGAGAACCGTTAAGAAATAGCGTGAGATTGTGAAGACCACCACAGCGCATCTAACGCCACCGGACAGATGATGATGATAATAAATTGAGAACTAAGTATAATTTCATCTATATATGTAAAAGTGGTCCCATTTTGATAGTGTACTTTGAGGAAGTACCTTTTATAGGACACTTTATCCTAAGCCAACATGATAGTAAGGTGGGATATCCAGTTCCTTTTATCACTGCCTTTAACTCCCCAGTATTTACATACTATAGGTTCTCAATACTTCTGGGTGGATAGGTGTTGTGAGCATTAGGTTGTGAGGTCGAATCTGGGACTTCCCAGCCTTCTAAACCACACTGAACAACCCTTTTTAAGTTAAATGGACTACCATTATACAAGTATTATTTACTATAATAACTAAATATAATGGCATCTTTTTAAACATTATATACGCGAAATATTGTCCTGGAAGTTTGAAGTTAATAAACAACTTTAATTTGCTCATAAGATTGTGCGCATTTACTATATTTAAAGTATTTGTATTAGAGAGATGAAAAAATAAACAATTGATTTTAAATAAATACATGTTTTAATTCTGAATTTACTTTGATGGATAAAATATCAAACAAAATAACTTTCTTTTAATTCAAAATAAGCACGTGTTGCAAACTTAGCATATTGCCGATTTCAGATTATTAACAGGCGTATTAATACATGTATATGAGCAAAAATACAAATATAATAAAAGTATTACATGATATTTTAAAGCAGTTAAGCAATGATGATCAGCAAAGGAATGTCAAAGGCTGAATTTTAGATTGTTTGTCATGCAATGTTTCTTTTTGGGACATTTTTGACAGATATTTTGATAAATGCACCTCGTAGTAAATTTGACACTTTCTAAATATATTCAAATAAAAGTAAAACATGCCATCAAAAAGCAAAGTTTATCACAATATTTATATGTAAACAGAATTAAACAAAATATTAAAGGTTAATATATATTTTGCTTCCACATATACAAATACATATGTGTATTTCATAAGCATAGTATAGATTTTTCAGACAGAGCTCCTCATTGTGGCAAATCGTAGATATATTGTATATATATAAAATTAATACAAACTAAATTAATTTAAAGAATAGTATTTATGTAAACATTTAGCAGACATAAGTATACAGACGATATTACCGATACAATTAAAAAATAATTCAATTAATTTGTGAATGAATATGATATGAATGATAAAATTGTCAGTTCTATTAATGATATGAATCAAATAACTGATATGCAGATAGAAACTGAAAAAAAATTGAATGCATTTGTAAAGTGGCAGAATTTGATGGAGCAGATTATTGTTATAGCCAGGTATATATTAACCATTGCCAGAATATAACTTGTATTATTAACATTAGTCAAATTGGTAGAAGGAAGAAACCAATTCGTTGAATAATCAATAATGATGAGAGCCCACAACATAAAAAATAGTAATTTAAAATTACTTTAATTTCTGTACTTTTTTGTATTTTTTAAATTAATATTTTTTCATTTTTTTCATTCAAATATTTTTTCATTCACTTTAAGTATTTATCTTTATTTCTTACTTATATTGATTAATTTTAAACATTTACTAAACATTAATGAGGCCCACATATCATGCTGTTTACTGCGTTAGAATTGACGCCTAACTGAATTAGACAATAGTATATCAGTGAATGTGACCTTGCAATTCATTTAATATATGCAGAAACAGGAAATGTTCTGCACTTTATTAGCATCAAATTGTTAACGAGAGAACGATTACTTTTTCAGTTGAAATAGTTACATTAGTTCATTATTTTCTATGAAATTAAAATTTGAATTAAATTAAATTAAGTTAAGCGCGAAGTTATTACGCTTTTGTTTTTTATAGAGTACTCACCACAATTTAATAACAACTTCATCATAATTAATAGCATTATAATATGTACCTAATTATGAATTAAAATCGATCGCACCCTCCTCTATATTTGCACATCAATTATAATTATAAGTATAAGTTAACGTTAAGTTAAAGTATTGAAAACATTATTAAATTCTTTTAATCGTTTATTTCTTGAACGTATAATCACAATTATATAATTGTATTCTTTAATACAGCAACAAATTAAAAAATGAGTGAAATACTCATTTTAAAAGTAAAACACTGTAAAATTAACAATATCAAAACAAAATATTCTTAAAAATAAAAACGAGTAATTAATTGTACTACAATATCTCGAAGATAACTGCATAATTATTTATATTTGAGAATGAAACTCCTTGTGACATCCTTTATTATTATATGTTAGTTATAACGCTTACGTTGAAAATTTAAATGATTTAACACAATGATGATTTTGAGTAATAGTTCAGAAAGTCATACGATTTAAATCATAATAAACGGATTTTATTGCTTTTAATATGTTCTGTTAAATTCTTCGATTTGTATTAAATTTAGAAATGATATTATTAATTTAGATGAATATGTTGTAATGTAGTTTACCTGAATTTTTTGTTTAAAGACGATTGTATATGTACAAACCTTAGAATTCATATAATCATACATTGCGTGTTTTTTAAGTATAATCACATAAAAGAAATAATAAATAATTAAACTAAATAAATTTATGGCAAGATAATTGACATTTAAAATTTAATTAAAATTAAAAATGACTAGAAGTATATTCAGTAACGAATTCTGATATAATTTTGTAGGAAAATTTTATTTATAAAATAAAAGGTGATTGACTGGTTATAGTACTTACGAGTAGAATGAAATGTTACGCAATCAAATAAAAGTGTTTTTAGGGGGTTAGAAACTCTTTTAAGGTTAACAAATTATAAGCGTAATATCGTAAGTGAAGTAATTTTTATCTGACCACTAAATAATAGATCTTTAATTCTAATTCTCTGAAATATCTCATCTATCAAACTATACAGCACACGTAATATCTCCTGTGAGTATTGATTGTAGTAAAGGAATATGGCAGCGAGTTTGCAATTATTCAGTGTCATGCTTTTTCCACAATTTGTCATTCTTCGGTCGGGATATGTAAAGATAGATCGACCAATACAAAATATTAAAAACGGTAAAAGCAAAGGGAAAGAGAACTCTTGAATATTTATCGATCGTGCTGGGCCGGTAGTACTTGAGACAGGCCTTGCTCGTGCAAAAGTTCTCACCCGAAGAACTGGATCTATTTTGTCGATACGCCCAGCCCTTGTGACTGGAGGCGTTGCTATGTAGGTAGTTATGGCCGTACATATGACTCACATGTGATGTGAAGCGAAAATTTTCCTGATTACTGAAGCCCTGATTATAATCATACGTCTGACGGTTCCGATTGTGTTCGTGGATGGGACTCGCATCGGGTGATGATTGACCGACGAACTGCATCTCCTGAAGTATTTCAGTTATGATTGATTATAAGTATATCATAAAAATAAGGTTTACACAATTTACTGTATCAGACGATAGCAGGCTGTCTGAATATGAAATATATAGTTAAAGAAATATATCCATGAAAGAATTACACTAAAATGTAGGTAATGAAAAGAACTATAAGTCATGATTTTACGAGCATAATTATTGTGATGACTAAGAGATTATTTGTCTCAAAATATTATTTTATCAATTAAATATGTGCTATCAAATCATTATGTACTAAACTATTAAGTTTTTAAAAGTATTTTAATTAAGTTAATAAAGAAAATTAATTCATCAGTTTTTGAAATTTAGATTGTATAATACCTGTAGAATTTACGATAATAGTTTTTATTATGTTTAATTTTACAAATTATTTCTTAATCGAGTTTAATACATCATTAGGTAAATAACAGAAGTAAATCGTAAAAGAATATTTCACAAAATTTATAATATTATACAGCTTGGTAGGCTTTACTCTATTTTGAGAATGTATTCTATCCTGTATTATATTATACTATATTTTCATTTTTATTTTTATATATAATACAGTTATTATAAGATTTTATAATCTGAATAATAAAATACTTTTGTTTAATCTATTCTTATAAATTAGCTTAAATGGACTCCAAGGGAGTAAACTGTACATTACCCCGATTATGTTTAAGAATATTAAATAAAATAATTGCTTCTTTATAGGGTTAAAAAGACGCAGTATTAAATTACAAGATGATATCTTTAAATTTTATTTTGAATACAAATTTTTTCAAATTTTTTTTATTTCATATATATTGTTAAAAATATATCTGTTATTTAATTTTTGCCTGCCTCTCAAGTCAACCTTATAAACTCACAATTCCATTCCCTCTGAGGGCATCTCCATTCCAATGCTCCAGAACTACCGGTCTTTGATTTCTCCCAGGCAACCACCGATGTCTTGACATCTGTTGACCAGAAACCGACGACTGAGTTGGCGCCATATGGCGATTTTGGTGAGAAGGATAGTGGTTCCCCTGTTGCTCGTTGAACACTGGACTCGTCACCTGACTACCGGAAGGACTACTGTTAAGCATAAAGTCCACCTGGAAGTCTTGTGGCTCGTGCTGCACTCGAGAAGATGAGGGATGCTGGAGAAGGTGCTGACTTAGCGGAGAAATGGGTGGGAGGAGCGGGCTGGAGGATTGTGGGGGCAGGAGAGGGGAACTGGCGGGCCCGTGGTCTACAGGTGGAAGAAGAGCTGCACCCCTACTTCGACTACGCTCAGATTTACAGGCTGTTTGCTGCTTCTTGTCGAGATAACTGACTGCGGCGTACTCGAGGAGAGTGGCAAATACCATGAAGAAACATGTGACTAGGTAAACGTCGATCGCTCTGCAATGATCATAGAGTAATTAAACATTTTTTTGACTCTTAAGAGTTTTGACTCTTATTGCTGCTTTTTTTAAAGTTTGCATAAATGAATAAGAAATAAGTAGTGTCATTTTTTAAATTTTAAGATTAATTATACAGAAATAAACAATTTTAACATGCCAGAAGAAACTATAAAATATGGTTAATTTCATTTTTGTATCTAGAATTTGTATACTATATACATTTACTATTTAAGAGTTAATATATTTAAAGCATTATTTTATAAAATCTTTGCGGTAAGAAAATATTAGTATCATACTGTTATCCATAATCAAGAAAAGTTGCAACTCTATCTATCAATACCCAAGATATAAATATACCTATATTGAATAACTTTATTATTAATATAGTTATTATATGTACCTAAGTACTTAATCTATACCTATCTATAATCAATACTCCATTAATAGTGGTTGTGGCAACAACAAAAAAAAGTAACAAGGTCAAATTCTATTGATTATTTCAAAATACTTACCTATACTAACTTAATCTGTAATAAATAAAAACTATCTCTATATATGTACCATTAGCCATTATCAATAATGGTTTGTAGGTATTATGAACTGTGATGGATGTAATAAACTTTTATTTTTGCATGTTTAAATCAATGATCTATAATATATTTCATTTATTTTATTTCTGCATTACATATTTAGTAGATATATTAAACAATACTGTTTTCTAATCTTCAAGCGATTTTTTTGTACTCCCTTCCTTAATAATTTAAGTATTCATAAAAAGTGTACTCATTAGTTAGGTATTCTTCTACTTCATTATAAATACTAATGATATATTCATTCAAATATTATCTAGGTACATAATATGTTAATATGTTGTTTGATATGATACGTGAATAACCATTAATATAACACATTTTTGACATAATAATTATTTAATATTAGGTATATATATGAATATTCTCTATCCAATCATAATATTACCTGTAAATTCATTGTGTGAAATATTAAATGAATATGTGCATATATAGTTATACACCTTATTTTACCATAGTTATTAATTAATAATATAATCAACTTGATTATACATAATTTTTTACAAGATTTTTTTTCTTCAACATATAGGTAACTATATTAATTATTCCTTGTTATTGATTTTTATTGATTGTTAATAATTAATAATTATTAATCATAATATTTATATATATCATTATACACTATTTGGCATAAAGAATGATGGCCTAGCAGTTATTTATAAAGAGTGAATCTTAGAAGAATAGAACACAATGCCACAAGCTTTTGTTGATGGTCTCATCGACAGCATGCGTCGTCGTCTGAATGCTGTCATTCGAGCTGAGGATGGGCATACCCGATATTGATTCATCCCCACCACCCGCCTCTATCTCAACTCCCCTTTCCTATCACACTTGAGAATGCTATACACTAGCTCTCATCATGGCTAACATATTTGTATATTGTATATTGATTATTGATAAACTCAAAATAAATATAAAAGTAATAACAGTAATTTAAGATTAGGTGATCATTCTTTATTCCGAATAGTGTACATATCTCTCCTCTCCTCTCCTCTCCTCTCCTCTCCTCTCCTCTCCTCTCCT
>JAYRBW010015120.1:0-13038 GCA_036023295.1 Invenusta paracnida | reverse complement strand
TATTTCTGAGTATATTTCAATAACAGTTAATAACATTTTAATAACTCCTATGTAATTATCTATTGAACAAATTTAATTAAGTATAAACTATAAAGTAAATTAGTATATATATTTAATATATATAATTTTTTTATTTATTATTAAGACTATTACACCTACCTGAAGTGAAATGCCTATCAATTAATATTATTCTAAAATTCTAAATTATTCTAAAATTAAATAGAAAACTAATACATGCTATGAAAAGTAATGTGTCATTTGGCATAATAATTAAAGAATACAAAAAGATATTAAACATAATGAAAAATACTAAATATATACTTTTGCTAAAATTTTATTGATTTTTCTACCCTTGGCCATAAAATGCATTAGGAATATGAATTTTTCTAAAATAATATATAATCTATGATTTATTATTTAACTTTCAATACCTAATTTGTTAAAATTGAAAAAAACACAGATTTTATTAAACTTTAAACAATTAAAATATAACATATACGCAAAAAAAACTGTTTTTAAAAAGCGCCTTAGCTGTGTAAATAAACGGTGTTCAAACAATCTGCCAATAGCAACGAGGAAATAAGTACAGGTCAAAAGCAAAATGTTATTTACCAACATAGACTATAGTTAAAACACAATAAAAGGCAATAGTCGAAGTCAATCTGGTTCGAATGACACCCTATTTGTTATTTTTGGGACCCTCGATAATACGCTATCGGTTAGACAAAATTAGTCAATTTGACGAAGAATTTTTTTGCAAAAATGACGTCTGGAAATCAACTAAGAAAACACTTATTTATTTTTTCACTTGGTTCGTGTTGGTTTGGTGCTAGGGGTCACGAAAAAACCCAAATAACTGTTGGCTATCGTGAAACAGGGCTTTATAATTATAATACACCAAAAGTGCCACCTTAGGGCTCCACTTAATACTCTTTGCTTTGTAGCATCTTCTTATTCTTGGCTGACGATGCTACTGCATCGTATAATATCTCTAGGTAGAGTTAACATTTTCTAAATTTGAGGCATAAATTGAGAAGAAATTGTCAGTAATATCAATGTCATTTACATTGGAAACACTGTTTACAGTTTTAGATGAGCAACATATACTCGTAAAGTGGATCTTACCACATCCATTGCATTTTGAATTCCGCGCTTCGTACCTTGAGTTGGATGCGAAGTGTAGATTCGAGCCAAATCTATAACATGAACGTGTCTCTATCGTTCCCATGTTCGACCCCCGTGCTCGTTAGCCTGTTGTATGGATGTGGTTGTATTCATAAGTTGTTGACGTGGTGTGGTCTTTCTAGTGTTCATAAAAATTAAACACTCTTTAGATAATGATGGGTAAATTGCATAAAATAAGCCATAAGAACACCTCAGGTGTTTGCAATTGAAACGGAAATACCGGAAAATATGTGAGAGCACCTAAAAAATCAGAACACATGCGAGGTGTTCTCCATGTGTTCTAAGGTGTTTCCAACACAAATTATTTTTTACAGTGCGTACGTCGACGTAATAAAAGTTTCTTACAAATTAGAAACTTTTGTAGCTAGGTCTCATTGGCATGACTTTCCTTTACTATCTCATTTTCTTTATGCCATTTAAGAGCAGAACTTGAATAATTTTTTTGACACACGAAGTCGTTTTTCTCTCGCGGTTGTAATGCAGTTAATATTCCTCATACATTTCTCAAAGCAGCTTTCTTCCTCCATCGGGTAATCGCTTTCAGTTACCAACATCGTATTTTTTAAGAACATTTTCGTTTGTTCACTATTCTCTTATTTGCTTCTGGCTTACATTTAATTCCCGAGCGGTCTTACTTTCGTTTTTTGTTTTATTAAAGAAATCAAGTGCTGCTAATTTAATCTGCATCAGTAACGACTTGCGTTTATTGCTACACTTATTTTGTTGCACGTTAGAAATTAAAATACTTAGGTAGGTATGATATGAAGAAGAGTCAGAGTAGGCTTCTGTTTAATTTTTACTTGGTTAGTTAGGCTTTTATTAGAGAGAATATGGTACATTTATTTTTCCGCGTTTGCAAAAGTTGATTGAAAATGAGCTGTCGACAGTCACAAATGAACCAGATTAAGACATGCATTGATTAAGTAAATTCGATTTAATATTACATTATTATCATCCTAAAGATGAATAATAGCGTATTATAGTTTTTTATTTAATATTTATAAAATATGGTCAATAAATTTTAATAAATTATTATTTGGCACTATTAGAACTCCAAGATAAATTAAAAAGAATTTGCAATGAAGTTATATACCTATGTACTACATATATTTAATATCAGAATAATGTCTATGTTTAGATAGCTATGATTTTTTTATTTACTTGGGTTTTGATTGACAATTAGTACGAGTATGTTTAATATTACTTTAGTAAGCAACAACTTATTTAAACTATTATTATCTAATACATCTGCTATATGTCAGTCAGTTATTATATAATATAACAATTATCTGCTGCTGATATAGATTCTCATTATATATGATGTATACATCTCCAGCGACTTGGAACTTCTCTGTCGAGATCCTTACGTGCTTCACACTGTATGTAACTCCATAGTTCGATACGTCATCCAGGCTGCAGCTGAAGACAGAATACCTCGAGTAAGAGACAATTTTACATATTTATTAAATAAAATAAATTTTTTTAAATTAAATAGATTCTGCTTTTACGCACTACTATTTACTTATTTGTTCGATTTTATCTTTATAACACAAATGTATCATCATAGTAGGACTTATTTAATTATAACACGGAGAAACATACATGATGAGCTTAAGTCAAACATTATGTTTTATAGGAGCTAACACAGATCCTTATTTCGATTCTTTTATGGTATAAGCCAAGACACTTGTTACCCTTTTTGGTTATTTTTTAGTTCTGTTGAATACTTCATCATACTATTATTGGTACCGTATATATGTACAATGTTAACAATGTTCATACAAGTACTGAAGATATTGTTTAAGTTTTTTTTTTGAGATTATGGTATACTGCTGGTACTAAAAGTAAATTAAAACAATTTAATCAACCATTATGATTGAAAAACACAAAAAAAATGAGCTATTTAGCTTAATCTTAGGATAGATACCATTTCTTTTTTATACAAAATCGTAACAATATCTGAGACGGCCAATCAAAAATATTTAAGAAATGATAACATTTCTGGATTACATTTATTTAAGCTCACATAATTTAAGACGTATTTGGTTGTCGCACATGGAGGTAAACTCAAAAGATGAATTAACTTCAAGTATGCTTTACATATTGTATAAAATATGATTTTATCAACTAAAACACGTAAATTAACCGTTTTAAAAGCTCACCTACTTACAAAATGATTACTCATAACATATTAGTTCTTTCTTTAATGTGATTATAAAGGTACCTTGTTTACTTATCAACTGATTATATCTGACAGGATTTGGTATCTTGAAATTTTCTCTATTTAATCTATATTTTATAGTAGTGGACGAAAATAATATATTAATTAAAAGTAATATTAATTAATGATCTTTAATAATTAATATTAAAGTATATATCAAAGTAATATATTAATATATAATAGTATAATATATAGTAAATCATTATGAAATAATACCCGTTTTTACTTTACGGTAATATAAAAAATGTGTTTAAAATCTTTATAAAAATCAACTTAATTTGTGTTTACTATTGTGGAATAAAGTTTCTGATAAAGATATTGATTTCTTACTTCTTCTGCTTGAAAAGCGTACTTCCTTTAACATATCACGTTTTAAACAACTGAACGTTTTTTATTTATTATAGTGTAAAAAAGTATGTCAAATTGACAAATATTACAATTACATAGTTATATTTTTATTCTTCTTAACAGCTCTGAAAAATTTAACAAAATTATATATCTAAAGTGAATGTCTATCTCTCTCTCCATTATGTAGGAGATTCAAGAACTGAGCTTTTTGGAGCACTTGTTGGTACAAGCAATTGGCTCGGATCTCCCCAGGGTCCCCAGCAACCGGGCAGGGTCAACAGGAAAGAAAGGTGGCAGTAGGAAACGTTCCTCTTCTCTATCAACCAGTGACTCGTCCGGGGCTGGTGTCTACGGGCCAGGGGAGCTGGAGACTCTACTTACCACAGAAATCCTACCTGCTCTGGTCCAACTGCATTTGGCCGCATGGCAGGCGCAAGTCGCACAAGAATCCAAGGCCACTAGAGCTATTAGCGAGGCTGCTGAGATGCCCAAAACACCGGGTTAGTAAAAGTCTCACTGGTTACGTCTTAATGTTCCTGTTTCGTGTTTTTTATTCATTTAGGAGTGAGCCTCTATTTTACCTGAGTTTTTTTTTCTTTGCATAGGAACGAATAACTTCTCCTAACTATTGATACACATTAATCCGCTTATAGTATCACTGAAACGAATTCAGTTGTATCGCACTTGTTCCATCTCGCCTTATTTAATGTATCTGTTATTCATAGCAGAATTAGTCTAGCTACACGACACGACACAAAAAAACAAGATTATATTTCAAAAATCTATACAGAGTGCATAATAATGTAATGAACGAAGTAAATAATGACTAAGTATTAGGATATTGTTGATTAAAATCAAATAACTTGATTTCATGAAATCGATACACGTTGTGACAATCAATTATATTTAAAAAAACTGGATTTTTTTAATAATTTCGAAATGAAGAAGTTTGTATTTTTTATTAAGCGAATGGGTTACAAAATGAATAAAGCGAAGTGATTAGTATCCCTTTGTTTGTATTATAATGCTAGTAAATCATTAACCATATTAATATTTTGTTGCAAATATTTACATACCCATAATACAGAATTTTACGAACCATCTCAGTTCTTAGTTGTAGTTTTATTCAGCATATTTATGTTTATCTAAAAATATTCGTCTAATTTTTACCTAATACAATAGTAAATGTTTAATAATGTCCAGTAATTTTTTTAAGAAATAGTTCAATATAATTGATAAAAACCTTCATTATTTTTCTCGTATTAATAGGTGTTGTTATAATAGTTCCAATTTACGTTTTTAAGTTTTTTATGTATACCAATAATTATATACAATGTCCGTTTTTTAATCTAGTTTAATTTTTCATTTAAAAAATTCATTCATAAAAGTTCTCTAAATGGTCTCTTAAAGGTAGACTGTTAAATGATTCCCTTAACGTTTATTAATAGTTCTCTTAAGAAATATGTACAAGGCTGTTGATAGTTTCTTCCAGATGTGTATGCCCACAACCATGTGAATTCATTGTCCCAAATTGAATAGAAATCGTTACCTTAATGAAACAAATTATCAATATTAGATACATGCGCATTTAAAACTCCAGCTTAATTTTCATACCTGTAATTCCTGCATAAATTTTGTTTTAATAAAATACGTCATTCCACATCAATTTGAGCATGTTAAAGCAATACTTTATGGCAAGGGAGAGCAATATTATGGTTAGCCTAATTATGTACTTCTCCCAGGCTGCGACAACAAATCCCCCGGGTCCTCCCTCTTTTCTTCCACCTCAAATGCCAACACCAGCGGCGGACACGCACCCCCCGAGTGTTCCAGTGACATACGATGTCCCCCCGGCTATCTATCTCATCCGTTGGGTATCCATTTGGCCCAGTATCATTGCCTTCTACTACTTGAAAGGGAGGACTGGACTCTTCTTCGAGTCATATTAATGGCATTGGCTGACCTCAAGGAGACCATTGATTGGAGGCCGGAGTGTCTTCAGGTCAGCTCTTTATGTTATATAAAAACAAAAACAGCAGCCACACAAAAAAGTCTAAGGCAACTTATTTTTTTATATTCTGATATAAAAAGGCGCCAAGAATATGATACAATTTATATTGCTATAAAAAATCAATATGTGCTGTGTTTCAAGATAGTTGTTAAAATTAATAGTACTATTCATGGCTATTGTAACGAATAGTAATTGTTCACTGTTAGACATATTAAGTAAATAATTGCGAATATTTTAAGAAAATCATTATGTATATATCAATGTATTGTATATATCAATCAATATTAATGTCCGAAGTTATAAATGTATTAACTCCTATCCTCAAATTTTATAATACGTTTATTAACATATTTGCAATCCTTAGTTCCATTTTCTGCTAAACGCATACGACACCACTGAAACCATTATATTTTGTTTTTATTGTGTTTCAATATTGTATAACACATATACCTTAAATTACGACGGGGTATATTTTACCCCGCAAGAACATTTATTGGGCTGTACTACTTTGCTAGTTATAGTGTACATATTAATTATTTCTCATGTGACTTTTCTCCTAAGATGAACTTTATAACAGTATATACACAATTTAATACGCTGTTTGGACTTGATAATGATACTTAAATTGGACAAACAAAATAATAATGTTATTTACAGTGGGGTATATTTTACACCAAACCAAATTTATTTGTTTATGAATACATGTTCAAATATAATTTACATGAATACATAAAGTATATGAAGTATAATGAAGTATAACTTCGAATAATATATATAAGTAATGTTCAAATATAACGTATATGAATGCATAATGATTAATTCCATTCACAATGTCAATTATGAGCACAATTTGCTCAAAATAACATGGCATGGTTTTTGCAAATACTATGTCCACAATTAGAATATACCTTAGGTGTTTTTATCACCTGCCCTTGGGCAGAAATGACAGCGCTGATATCTCCGTTGTGCAGCAGGTACAGCCAGAATGCACAGGTACAAGCAGATTTACAGCAGGTAGAGGCAGCATGGATTTGGCGAGATGAATAATAAAAAACGACTTCTGTGTGACTTATGGTGTACGCTAGTAAATAGAACAGAAGTACTATATGCACAAATGTTCAGCAAGTTAGCAAAGATTGCGAAAGGCCAGCAATTCGTTTTGCGCTTGCAACTGTAGCACCTCACTAACTGATCCAATGCGTCCACGCCACCCTTGGACGTTATAGCCAATAATTATTATTTCCTTCTACTGCTGAATATCCGAAATGTTCTGCTGATGATGCGGCATTGATAAAAAAGTCACTGCCCTCGATAGTTTGGGAATATATGATAACAAGGTTTCCTCTGCAGTAAATTTGAATATGGAAGACTGAACTGTATATAGAAGAAATTTTGGTAATTTAAATTGAGACCTAAGAAAGCTCTATTCAATTGCAAGCTAGTAAAAAACAGGCAACCCCTGACAAAACTATAATCAGTGAGCTCAAGAACCAATCTTTCACCTTGTCCTATCTCACGATTATTCCCAACACGACCAAGAAATGGTTGCAAATTCAGACAATAAGATATGTCGAAATCAGCAAGTGCTCATACTTTCATCCCATACTTCCACGGCTTACTTAGCATATTATATACATTTCAATGTACATACATGTATCGCCAAATGGGATAAACTGCTCGTCGATTGTTATATTAGCGCTTGCTTGAAATGAACTGCGAAATTTTGTCACCATACGCTCGAAGATTGATCTAATTGGTGCAAATTTATCGTTATTATTTCGATTTGCTCTAATATAATATCAAAACAGATGCATCGAAGTAAGGATATCGCTAAGTAATTAACTATCGCTATCAGAATGTGATATCACATTGTCATCCAAATCCTAATGTGATTGCCGATCACTATTATCCATATCTTCTTAATCCATCATGATAAAATTGACTACTTCCTCAGCTGTGTACAATCGTCGAGGTGCAATGATGTATAATAATTCAGTCTAATAGAATATAAATAAATTCAACTGTACAATTGCCGAGCTCTCATTGGCTGTTAGCGCACAGTGGCTGTTTTTCTGCCTATATGTATAGTTTAACATTTATCTGATCGTCAGGTATGTATATAACAATTTTTGTGATAGTTATTGAGAAAATCAATAATCTTGACAATTCTGAATAGCTTATAAGCTAAATATAATACAATGCATAACTAGAACAGTGACACCTGCGATGTGTAGAAGAAAATTTACGAATTGGGATATAACCATAGAAATATATATATAATAGACCTCGTTGTTATTGATCCAGTTCTATGGGTATAACATACCCAAGCCGTAAATGGTGCCATTTTCAGCCATAATTACGGTTAAAATAAATATTTTAAGAGGCTAAGTGAAATTCACACAAAAATAGCAGACTTATGTGATTGGTTCTTGTGCGCATTTCAGGCCTTGGTTCTGGGAGCGTGTGGTGTCTTGACAGAATCAGTCCGTAGTGAATTGCTTCACCTACTGCGACCATTGATTCCTCTCAACAAAGACTTGCATCTGGTTCTCCATGGACAGACAAGTCTCTTGATGCCTGGGACCTCTGCTTCCCTCCTTGCCGATCGAGAATCTGTCCTAGCAGCCCTGACAGCAGCTCTCATTGCTCGTGATCCTGGAGACCCTCCTGTAGCTTATCAAGTCAACGCCATCGTTGATCACCTCAAGAAACTCACTACGCAGGTAGTTTACCAACCAATACTTCTATAATATACAATTATCATGGCAAAAGTGAATGATATTACTTAAAACAGTTTTAAAATTTTAAAACTTTTCTCTAATAAAATTCCAATGTTAATGCTTTCATGCTAATTCCAAACTGTATACTCATTGCGATTGGGTCAATAATGACTCTTATACTTTGGCACCTAATAAAGCAGCCTAGTCCTTCACTATCGAGGTGGAAGCTTGGATATAATGATGAAACGCCATTTCTGTCTTTAATACCTTTCAACTGAGTATATGATGGACTATCTATAGTCACAGAAAACGAAGTCTGTTATCAACTGAACTGGTATTCTGCACCAGCTCAGATTCTTATTTAGGTTATCATTCTGTTAAATCATTAGGCAAATTATTTTTATTTGTTGAGCTTCTTCATTCTATTAAGTGAACAAAATGATACTTACACAATATTATATACATATATTATGTACACAATATATTATAATATGACATAATTACCAATAAAGATTGAATATTTATTTGATTGCAATTAAATAATTATGCCAAACTTCATCAACTTCTTTGGATGATACATTTATTTTGGAGGTGGTGGATTATGGGAATCCGATATATCCAGTTTTTTTAGACTTGTATATTAGAGCGATTATTTTTACTCGGTTCCTCAGAAATTTTATACACACGGATTTTTTCATATTCTATACTAATTTGAATGTGTAGTACTATGTATTTGTGTACGACATTTTATCTCCCAGACGGCTCCAACAACGCCAGCCACCCCGCGACCCTACACGCTGGCCACTCCCTCCTGGGCCATGTACAACTCAGGTGGTATGCCTCGGTTTCCTGCGTCCCCCTCACTTGGAGGCCCTGGGAGCACCCCCAGTCATGCTGGTGGGTTTGTATCCAAGTTTTCCCTCCCTCCCGGCACACCCTTCCACAACCCGGTAATGATGAGGCCCCCTACCAGTCCTGTACGACCGGTCTTCCAACCGCCTTCTTCTCCAGGACCCCTCTAACTGTTTCAAAGTAATAGTTCTATTAGACTAACTTTCAAACATTTTAGTATTACATTACTCTATATTACTGTACTTTTTGTGTATATTACGTACGTTTTTGATAATTTTTACAATAAACTTATGCTACTTCTTTAAATGTTTCATTATCTTGCGAAGTGATATTTTAAAACATTCGATTAGTATTTTTTCTAATTATTTTTATAAAATGTGTCAGAATTTTTTTAAACCAGTAAGTATAGTGTTATTAAAAGTCAAACTGACTTAAAAGGGTTATAAATAATATTAACAAATTTAATTAATAATAATACTTCTCAGTAAGTGTTTGCACAAAGTTTGAAACTCCTGTATATATACATATATATAGTGAAAAAGCTAAATTGGGATGAATATATTATGTACATATATATCTTAGTATATGGGCAATATGCATAAAATATTTATATACAATGCACCTTTAAAATAATTACCATCTTATAGTCTTAAGTTTTAAGTTACGTGACGTGTTTTAACAAGAAAAATTATTGTATCCTGGCCACTACTGGATAGAAGTATTTTCACCAAAAATAGAGACTGGTAGAAAAGGTGTTAAAAAAGTCCTGTACACGGTAAAAAGGGGGAGTCAGAAAACTACGATGTCGATAAGCAACATAATGGGCCAAGTCCAAAACTGAGTAAGGGCAATTCTGTCAGCGTGAGGGTCAAGGTCGGCTTTAGTGGAGCGTTTAATCACGGCGCAAGCGTTGAGGGAAGCCTAAGTCACGATGCTTGGATGTTGGCAAGCAATTAAGTTTCCCCTATAGTCACAATGGACGGGCACCCTGTAAAATCGGTTAATAGGGAGAACAGTTATTGTAGAGCGGTTTGGGAGCAAGTCCTGCTGACAGCCAACTGAAAGGGGATTGTGAGTCTCAGGAGGTTTAAGATAGAGTGAACGACTTATAAACCACGGATGCAGACGATGACTTCCATCCTAATGGGAGTAGGCAAGGGTGGCGGTGTTCTCACATCTGATCATAATTATAATCTGAGCTTCCAAAGTTTGGCTTCACTCAGAAACTTAACCACTTTTTCTGACTCTTTCATTCAGATTATCCATTCCTCTCGCCTACGATAGGCTTTATGTATGCTATTGTAATCTATGCATGTCATGATATGTTCGATAGTTTCTTCTTCCGTCGAGCAACGTCTGCATTTATGATTGTCTTATACATATGTAAACATTGAGCCCTTTCTTCTTTAATTCCATGATCGGAGTAAATTTGCTGTATTTCTGATGTTGTTTAACTTCTTCCTTAGTCCACATGTTCTGAATGTTTCGATTAATAAAGTCACCCGTTGGGCCCCATTCGATGAGTTGACTGCATCTTTTTGGTCTTATTAAGTTATTCCTTTGGCAACTAACGCATCGCCATTTCATTGCCTTATTCCTATATGGGCTGGGAACCACTTGACGAGGCAATGTTATTTATGTTTGATGAGATGTGGTTGCGCGAATGTCATTTTCAAGGATCCACTTATTCGGACTTTGTTTTTTGCATCAATGATAGACTGTCTGTATATTATATTATTGTGGTCTTATTTCAGCTGCCTTTCAACGTTTCTTTACAACCATTCTATAACCCCTTGTCCTGCGCAATCACGCTACAAAAAAGTTGAATATACCTGTTTGTAGCTCCGTTAATTCTCTTTAGGGAGAATTCTAGTAGTGACAATCATAATTTTTCTCATGACTGTATTAATCACTCAACAGCCATTCTCGGCACATTTTTGTGCAGATCCATTTGTATTATATGATTATTTAGTTATTTTCTATTTCTTCTATCCATTCTTTAGTTTTATTTACTCTTTTGCTTTCTTCAATACGAACGTTACACAGGTCGAACTTACAATTATTTTCAAGCTTATATGAAAAGGGAAGTTTTCTCTTGATATGTTTCTTGTTAAATGGTTCGATATATCGAAAAATGTATTTAGATACTGTTACCGCATTTACTAGCTTGATAGATCTCCAACCTTATTATATTATTCTTTCTAGTTGTGTTTTTCTTCGTGGCTATTATCTTGCTAGGATTATTATCATTAAGACTTCTAGATTTCTCCAATGCGTTGATTGTTCTCCTTTGGCTAATTGTTTTGATAGAGTATACAAATTTCGATTATAGTAAACGTTTTTTTGGGAGTTAATTCATACCCGTGATCGCTGTCAGGGTAATTTGTTCTGCACTATACTAATTGGAATTCATTAAGGTTAGTTTAGTATATTCCTGGTATTCAGCATATATATTGTGCTATAATACATGAGAACGGACTCAATTATAATTTTGTATACTTTCAATAAACCTTGGTTCGCATCCTGACGAAGTGAATCAAGGTGTATCGAGAATTATAGGTAAACGACGTCTTTAATAGATCTGTAATTAACGCGTGAATTATGTCACTGTTGTAGTGAACAAAGAGACCATGATGTCTTGACTTGCTACCGATTCTTTTTCTAGATGATTAGCAAAGTCATTTTCCGGAATATAGAATCCTCTGGATGGTAATATCCTGGGGGATACTCAACTGGCGATTTTTTTCTGAAATTGAATCTGACCACACAATGCTTGGTCAAGGCATTCTATAGCGACTAAACTATAACTATCCATCTGTATGCGACATCGGCATTATTAAGGTCATTGAGGATGAAATCTGTCACCAAATCAAGAGCAATTAATATTTTAAGTTCTTTATTGAAGGAACTAATAGAGGCATACTTCGATTTTATTGGAGTTGCGAGGATGGTATAGACTTACGCGGACGTCAGTTCATATAGTTACAGTGGCGCCTCCTTGTTCAGTAGCTTGAAATGAAGCTAATGAAATTCTAAAATGATGAATTTTTCTCAATTTCTTTTTGATTACTTCTTTCTAGTAAAAGTTATGGCAAAATTAATTTGCAATACACATATGTATAAAGCCTATCTCCGTTATACTAAGCTATACGACATCACCCTTCAGAACTACAATTGTCGTATATAAGGTAAAATATAATACAGTGAAACCTCCTTTAGTGGCCACCCATCGGTATATTGTAATTTTGGCCGTTAGCTAAGGTGGACGCTAGAGGTTTAGAAAATTTAACAAGTTGTAATAATGCCATATTAAAAGAATGCATACTTAACCATATATATACATAGATACATTTTAGTTTTATGATAAAACATGAGCTATTATACACGCCCTAATAGTAGTCACTTTAGTTTCTTTATGTAATTATTTATAAATCGCTTTGTGTATCAATTTTTTCCAACTTAATATCTAATTGTTTTATTAATATATCTTCATTTTGTAATTTGTCTATGTTTATGGCAAAACTTAAATAATATTTATTGATCGTAATTTGGACGGATACTATTTATTGCGCGACTATATAAACCGGTTACAATATTGCAGACAACGAAGTAAAACAATTTATTTAATTTTTATCTAGACCTATGGCAATAGGTCGTTAGCTAGTAAAGCTAAGCGAACTATGTAGTAGGTAATATAGGAT
>JAYRBW010015119.1:0-34418 GCA_036023295.1 Invenusta paracnida | reverse complement strand
CTGAAATTTTTATATTTAGACTATGAAAAGAGAAGAAATGTAAATAGGAATTACTATGAGTAGGTTCACGAAAAACTTTAAACGAAAGAGGTGTATTTTTCCATCTCATAAATCAGAATATCTGCTGTAAATTCCAAAGGTATAAAATAGAGTTATTATATTATATAAAATGACATGAACAAATAATAAGGCATATGTCTTCGTGAAATCCTTATTAGTTAGGCAACATATTTATTTAATATTTTGCAATAAATGTAAACAACTGTTAATATAAATAATCAATTTTATACAGATAAATGAAATATTTTAGGTATAGAAAGTATATACTATGGATAAACTTGTAACTTGCATTGAGAAACGAAAACAGGCAGTTATAAAAACATCTAATAGTATTTTATTTTCGAATTGAGAGAGGGGGAAAGGGGGGGGGGTCGGTGGGGTTGCCAAAATCTGGCATTATTTTAAAGGGGGTTTCTAAATTTGTGCCGAAGTGTGACAAGTGGGAGGGGGCCATCAAAAGCTTCTAAAAAGCGTGACACCATTTAAGAACAGCCTCTAATACAACAAATTATAAAACATAAATTAAACCGAATACGCTTGAAAAGTAAACTTAAGTTTAATATCGCATTAATTATTAGGCACGTATTCTCAACATTTTTGGCAATACTTTTGAATTGACAAAAGATGGTTTATTGCTGTGTTTCGTCATGCAATAGAAGTTCAAGTATACTTAAAAATAGAGATTTGTCATTTTATTTATTCGCGAGAATTATAGAGCCATTTAAAAAATAGTATATTGATACTATCAGATTTGTAGAAAGAATTCATTTGGATTAGTGGCGGATT
Organism: Invenusta paracnida; assembly: GCA_036023295.1. Lineage (NCBI taxonomy): Eukaryota > Metazoa > Platyhelminthes > Proseriata > Coelogynoporidae > Invenusta > Invenusta paracnida. The sequence continues at coordinate 33,572 of JAYRBW010015119.1, read as the reverse complement.
TAGGGGAAGGGGGGGGGGAGGGCAAGGAACATTAAAAAAACAAAACAAAAAATTAATACTTAACTGTATACTAAGTTTTAATTAGATTTTTATTTTTTAAGAATTTATTTTGGAAATGAAAAGCTTTACACAAAGACATTATATCATCAAAGTTTAAATGTGCGAATATAATTGACAAAACTTTACTGTACTAAACATCTTAGAAGACAATAATATTACCCATTTCAATAAATGGAAGACAATGTGAAGTTATTTACATCTTGTAATTATACAATAATCATGAAACCATTTGTTTCAGGTCTTAATATGTTTAGCCTAATAATATATATATATACATAATTTCACTCTTTTCCTAAAATTTTGACCCAAACAATTATTGTAATAAAAATGAATATCAAATAATAATCACGATATGTTGACAGATTTTGTTTTATCTATGTCTATACTTTCTTTTAAAAAGTAAACCTAAATACACGAACCATTGTTTAAATTAAATGATGTATTTATTTATGCTCAAAATTGTACAGCATGAATCATTTTGAAAACAAAATTAGCCGAAATATTTTTAATTGATTATAACATATTTCGATTCTTTTAAAATCCATAATATATAGCCAAAAAACTATAGCGAACAAATCAAACATTTTTAATAGATGGAATAAATGCAAAATTTAGTTTTTTAATTATATTCTCAAATAAAATGAGTACAATGATGCATCTCAACACGTTGACTTATTGTTCATTTCGCTTACTAATACAGACATGCATACTCATCACATTATCATCAGGTGCTGCAAACGGTAAACCGAAAAGCAAAGAATGCGCTGAAATTGAGGAGCTAAGTACCGGTAAGTCTAAACTTGTACAATGCACAATTATTAACTTTAATATGCTACAAGTTTATAACTTGAACAAAATGATAGCTTAAAACTTGAGTCTATATTTGAATGAAATTGAGAATTCTATTAATAAACAATATCAAACCAAACATGGCAGTGACGCAAGAATGAAAGCTACGAAAGCAGCTCAAATATGGTTAAATAAATATGATGAAAGCAACAGTTCGCTCTTTTATGAAATTTATGTATACAAGGGGCCAAGAATAATATAGTGATAAAGCATGATGTTAAATTCGTTTAATTTTATCATTTAATATTACATAACTATTACTCAACTAGTAGTAGTTGGAGTATTAGTAGTATTTTTATTGGAGCTAAGAAACTCGCGTGAATATAAATACTTAGCTATATTCATTCGACAATTTAAAAAGAAATATAAATGCACCATTATACTCTATAATCAAGAATTGTTGCAATTATTTTGTCTTAATTTTGGGAAATTTTGAGTTTGTAAAAAATATACATTGGTATAATTGTAATCTATATTATATGGACTGTTAATAGCGAACCTTGTAACATATAATTCTTACCTGCCTTTATATATAAATGTCATAAATGGCCGATCTGCGTGTTTTATATTTTTGTAATGCTCTGTTTAAGCGCTTACTGCTCATGACTTTTATTTTGGCGGTTTTGATTTTATATCAATTACATTTTTGATGAAAACGTGACTATGGTTAAAGGATTTATAATACATCCATTTAATAGGTGCACGAAGCTATATAATGTGGCATAATAACATACTTGTATATATATATCTTGAAACGTAATCAAAGACTTCGCTATAATGAGATTAACTTCTCTCTATAGGGGAACATTAATTATTTCCTTACTTATATGAGTTATTCATTGAGTCCAGCATGAGGAGTCAAAATTTGATATAAACACTTAAGATTACGGAAATATATAAAACTTTTTATCAAAATAGAATATCAAAATGTCATGCCATATCAGCATTTCCGTTTTACATTGTCATTAAAATTGTTACATTTCATGGAAAATTTATTTTTTATAAAACGTAAATATATTTATATTAATTATAATAAAAAAAAAACAACAGCGTCGCAGAAATGAAAGCCAAGAAATTTGTTCATTAACTAAACTTTGAAATAATGTTCAAATTCTAGATCAGCCATTACTGTGGGTGTCTAGAATTATGTGTTATATTACTGGATATAAAAAATGCATACAAGATAGATGAATTTGAACAATTTATAGAAATTCAAATGTCCACATAATTAAGAGAACAAAATTCCTAAGCAATTTTTCACTTTGATATTATTGGTATTATTTTTAAATTTTAGTATTTATAATATTTATAAATGTAGCTTTTATACAAAAAAAGGTACATATTCATGTGAATTTCTGTAGATACTTGTACTATAACCAATTATTTTGGGTTTACACAATTTTGTAGATTTTAATAACCCAATTTTGGTGTAAACGCTATAACATATAAAATTAAAACATGAACATAAAAATATCGTGCCTTGTAAACAATTTTTTTTCAATTTATCTTAAAATAGTTATATTTTTGCTTTAATGTATGAGTTCCTCACAAAGAGGTAGTGATATATAGTCTCTTTCATAAACAGGTTCTAAACAGGGATCTCTTTCGAGATAGAGAACCGCTTTGTAAAACGCATAAGAATTTGAGAACCAGTTTTAACCAGCTTTTTAGGATCGATAGCTCAATTGAATCGCTTCTTGATAGTATAATTGGGAGTAAGTTATTTTATCTAATGAAAGTGAATATTGATTTTGTTCTAGAGTGTTGGGAAAAGCATCGTGGTGTTTGCATAAATATGGAGACAGGAACCTGTCCTTTTACAGGAGGGACCTACACTTGGTCAGGATGCTCCAGAACTGACTACATGTGCTGCATTCCCCCAAAGCGAAACACTCAGGGGAAAACGGTCCCTGATGGAAGTATGTCTACGCGATCTTGTCTCTTTATATATATCTGTACTTGCATGATGTGTGTTTCATAAAACATTACCTTCAAGATTTCCCTAAGCTTATCTATTTTGTCCTATTACTACTTTATAACTGACATGTAAGTAGTATATTACGGTATACTATAGATAGTACATTATAGTATAGTATAGTATAGTACTGTATAGTATAGTATAGTATAGTATAGTATAGTATAGTATAGTATAGTATAGTACTGTATAGTATAGTATAGTATAGTATTGTATTGTATAGTACATATATTTCTTACAGGTGTGCCTGATTTATTATATTTTGTATTCTTAAATTCAAGTCTTTTACTCTTATCAATGTACATTTTACATTGAAGTTAAAGAACCTGTGACACACGTTCTATGCTAATATTTTCTGTAGACATTTTGCATGCATTTATATTTATATTTATATTTATATTTATATTTATATTTATAGTTATAATTATAATTATATTTATATTTATATTTATATTTATATTTATATTTATATCTATATTTATATTAATATTAATATTTATATTCATATTCATATTCATATTTATATTTATTTTTAAATTTATATCTATATGGATCTTGTTTAAAACTATGTGGTGTGCAAATGATGGAACCCCTCATTAATGCTGCTTCCATTTTCTTGAAAGGCTAATTTCAGTTTTATTTATGAATTAATTTATTGCTATGAGTCGAGGATATTACCTCAAATACAGTGTTTGAATTATAAATAATACATTGAACAATGCGAGAATTTTTCTTGTCATTTTAAAAATCTCCCATTTTTAGACAATTCTCTATCTTATACAATAAGGATATCCTGTAAATAATCATTATCCGTAAAATCGGCATGCTTTCGAATATTCTGCGTTCTATGTCATAGCTAACTGTATATAGCACACTTTCTTAATAATAATTTTATATAGTTTTGTATGTTTAATATTAAGGAAAATTACAGTTAATTTACTTTATTAAAACATAATATTAATAATAAGTATATTACATATACTCATATTTATATATTTATTATACTGAATTTTTGTATAAATTATTCAATGCATGACAATAAGACCTATAATGGTTTACTAATTTTTGTAATGATTAAACAAAATATCTTAGAGAGTCAATTTTAAATTAACGTGTTTTAAAATCCTTGTCGTGACTTTGAAACTGAAACCTGTAGATGGAAAGTGTATATACATTTCCAATTATAATCCTTGCTTCGAAATAGCCTACTTCACTAAGAATGATATAGTTCCTAATCGCTATCATTTCATGATTCAAAGAAACACTGGATATTATTCATTACTCCACTTAGAATTGTGTAAAAGGCCTCGAAACTTGCTCAATGTATACTCATAATTTATAATGTCAATATGGGTTTCACACTCATTACGATGTATTTGACATTTACGGTTGTTCAAATAGGACAATCTCTTGGGGTCATATAAGCCAGGCAGCAAAGAAAGTAATTTTTCAACTTTTCTATTGTAAGCCTAGTTTATATAAATAAGTAGGGAACGCTTGCCTAAACTTCTTCTGATTTATTTACTCCTTAAAATTTCCCCGAAATTTATGTTCAGACGCGCGTGATATCATTTCATATAGCTTAGTGGTTTTATTGTATTGAAATGTGAAGACAATTCGAATAAATAATAAGTAAGTTCACTCAAATAACTAATAATGATTGTTCACTCAAGTATTCAGAAAATACATATTATAACTCTAATATAGCTATAGTATAGTGGTAGAGTGAATGGTTTATAACACAATTCTACCCTAATAATTAGGGTCCTTAGCTTATAATTCATTTTTATGCTATTTAATAGCACAATGGCTTTGGATAAAATTGAAGCAACCAATGTCATAGCAATAAATAAATGATTTATGTTCTACATAAAGAAATCTAGAAACTAAAGATGATGCAGCTTTTCCGAAATTCTGTGTGGAGTTCTAGTTGAAATAAACCAATTTTATTGTTTCAATTTGTTAATGTAAAGCTGTAATATTAAATCAGCTCCATTATAGTATTATAATTCTACATAGTATTATAAGGTGCGAACAGATTTTATTCAAATGGGACATTTTTCATAATTTAAGAAAAAAATCCATAATAATTTAGGGCCTTTGAGATTTGACATTAGTTCAAGATTTCAAGAATATTGTAATTTTAATTAAAAATACAAAATAATTTTGAATGTTTAGAGAAAAATAAAACACAAAACGCTTTGTACTTTTTAAATTATATTTAGAGACTTTAACTCTCGATGAATGATTTTTTTGTACTCTATACATCTATGTGATATTACAAAATATATGAATATACCTATGTATAATAAGGTGAATAAGAAATTTTTTGGTAGAATTCTATTATTTTAAAGTATATGTGGACTAATTAATTGAAAAGAGCTATATACTAATTTAATTTTTTTATTTTAAAATGACAAAAACAAATTAGATTGAAATATATAAAAATATAAAAAATGCTTACTCTTTAATATTAAATATGTAAAGACATATTTCTTATTTTCTGGAATTATTGGAAATATTTTCTATAGTTTTACAGCAAGAAAAAAAAAGAGTTATGTTATGTACTCGGTGTCTGTTGAATCAGAAATTAAATTTAAATAAAACACATTCCCCAAGTTTTCATTTTTGAAATTGTTTGTCTTATATTGATACATTACTTACAAGTAGCCTGCAACATATAATTCTATATATTTTTTCAAATATTAAAATAAACCACCGATAGAAAAGGCGATAGAAAAGCCGATAGAGAGAGAGAGAGAATTGAGAGGTTTAGGTATAGTTTAATTGTATTATATATAATATATATATATATATATAGTAAACCTTTCAAGAGATACAAGTAAATATTTTAATATTTTGTATTGAACAAATTTCAAATTGTATAACATAAGGTATTATGCTAACATATATACAAATAATTTCTTAATTTAATTATTCTAACAGAAAACATTATAACGTGGTTATTTTTCACTACTAACTTATATTACCAGCATACGGAGAGAGCTGGAGAGTATTGTTTCCATCCTTACTATTTAGTTTCTTTCATTGCTCACACCACTCGTATGAAATATATTATAGCTGCAGAACTGCACCATTTAATTTATAAAAGATAGTGACTATTAAAAACTAGATTTTCATATATTACAGAAATGGAAAGAGTAAGATTAGGAATGATATTGCAGTGTCTATAAAAAATGATAGGGGCCAATTTTAGGATATTTAAAAACCAATTTTCAAATCTTTGAGAATGTATAGAGAAAATATATTTTAATTGTTGTATTATAATATACGATAAATTTCCACATATATGATATATTATGTACAATTACAACAGCAAGATTGTTTATGACCAATAGTATCCTTAATTATTTAATTCATTTCCGCAATAGCATTATTTAACATTAAGTAAGGTTAGTGACATCCTTTATTAATTTGTGTATCAAATTTACTCACTTTATAGTCATTATCATATAAGTGTTATCAAATTATAAAATGTTTATTTATTATACTTAGACCTATATGTAAACATCAATATCCGCATGTTATCATAAGGTTAAATTGTGTATATCATACATCATATACATCATATACATCATTAATAGTTATCATTACAATTCCCTTGTCTGTGATGTGGTAGAATTATGATGTCGAAGAAAGTTATTCTCTGAGTTAATATTAAACCATGAGGGGAATCTATCTACATATACGTATGTAAAACTATAAATCTATTTACATACATATTTAAAACTATATTTAGATTTCCAGTAGACATAGTTATTTAACTGATCATACTAATTATATACGCATATAGTAATATATACATATTACAATTATTAAAATTATTACAATTTATACAATTACAATTACAATTTAAAATTAAATGATTTTGAATTTGAATTTGAATTAATTATGAGTGTTGATCGATCAATGAGTAGTTAATCTTATTCACTAACTCAAGATCAAAGAAATTAAAATTGTTTTTCAAACGTACGTATATACAATAGTATTGTATATAATACCAATTGTAGCATTAACGTATTTATTCTATTTTAATAATGCAATTATAATAATATAATTCTTTATTAAACTATAAAGTTTAGTTCTGAATAGATAGGATATCTGATCTTCATATGATTCGACTTTTTATCTATATCCTGCTTTATCTATCCTGATAAAAGTATACTGAATTCATGTGTGGTGGTTGCACTTATATCTGCGATCGAAAACGTTTGTCTAAAAACCCGTTTATGTTTAAGCGTAATTTGTATATGAGTGCGTTTATATATCATGATCGCACTAGTAATAATCTGTTCGAAAAGATTATTGAGACTGCTACCTAATTAAGACATCCCATAGGGCTTATCAATTGTATTCATTGTTTTTAATAATTTTATTCGAAATAAATTGTTTCATTAATTACATTTATTTTAATAAGATTATTTACTAGTTTTTTTGTCCGATTATTTGCCAAAAATGACTTCTGTTAAATTTGACACGGCATTTTAAAAATATTACGATATTCGGTTAGACACCATGACATGTACATACGATAACTACCCGACATTTTAATAATTTCAAATTTCTATCCATACTACGATGCCATATCTAATGATATATATTTACACTAGACTACTAGAGTATAGTTACCATCGTTAAAAATTTCATGGAGGTGTTGACGTGGACTCCGTGTTTAATAACAAAACATAAATGTATGTTAATGCATACATCAAATCATCATAACGCTATGATATAATATATCTAAAGTAAAAAGGGAAGCGTTTCTTTACTTTTAGTATACATAATATCCACTCCTCCTCCCTCTTATAAGAGTATAGATTGAGCTTCTGACTCTCCACCCACTTTTATTACCACCGATTATCTTCTATAGATGATATATATATATCAACTCATATGTAAGTATACATATATAAATATAACATGACAGCTGTGCCAGTACGATGATATATAATATGTAATATACTAGCAAACAAGTACAACGCTTAGATAAGGTCAAATCGAGAAATGCGGTCATTGTGAGTGCAATGGAATAAAGGCGGCCCACCGCAAGCTGAGGTTTCTTCTGAAGTAGTCTTCCTTTTATACGAATGTGAATTGGAATATTCCTTAGTGAATTTTTATCACAATTCAATTATGTATTTAAATCTATATTTTCATCCGATTTAAAAAAATAAATGTATTCATTTTTTCTGAAATAATTTTTACGATGGATACGTTTATAATAATTGTAGAGATTATTTAGTGACTAAAATTTTAATTGAATTTGTGGCATGATTTACTGGAATAATTTTATTAAATAACTGTTTTAAATAATAAGATATGCAAGCAAATGAAATGGAAAAAAAATTTAAATATATATATTTAGATATATACAATTAATACAAATATTTATTGTAATAATGTTTTAGCCAGTTTTTCATAAGTTATTGGGTAAGTGGTATATGATATTTATCGCATTGCGCATCACTTACTTATTGTATAGAACTATGGTTAAACTCACTCAATTTAATGCACCCCGGGTTTCAGTATATAGTGAAAATGATTTTTTTAATGTAACATAAGAAAAAAAGAAAATTGTTTTTTATTCAGTTGCTAACTAATTTAGTAATTTTATCTTTAATCTTTACATGATATAGTCATGTTTATATAATTTTTCCTGAACCACACCCCCAAGTGTAACATTTTTATATATACATATTTGGGTTTTTATTTTAGATTAATTTTTCTATTTCAAAGTTGTTATTATAATATATACGATTAACACTGTATATGTGCATAACTGAGCATACCACGAATGCCTAATAATTTATGCTTAAAAAATCGACACCTTTTAACAGTTTAAGTGTGTAATAGTTTTCTCATTTGAACAATTTATAATAGCTATATTGAAGTCAGTGAACCTATTATGATTACATGGATATATGTGGAATCTAGAGACCAACTGTGGATTTCTTTTTACTCTCCTTTTATTACTTGGAAGTTTGTATTGTGTATTATGTATTGTAATTACGACTGTATTGTATATATAAGCTATATATGCTGAAGATATAATAACCACTCAATTACTTAGCCATATATAGAGTATATAAATCTTATTGAGGCTCAAATTTCTACAATAAAAATATTAGTTGATAAAGCACGCATATTGAAAAAGCACTAACATAATCTTATATATACCTACTATATACTTGAAATGTATCTCGAGAAAGAAATATAGTTTAGGAGAAATAAGAAATTATGATAAATCAATTAATAATTTTTCGCATATGATAATTTTAAATTGTTCTAAAATATGCAAACAGAAAATAATAACTTTATGCAAACTTGTACTTATGTACATTTACAAACTAAAATTAATTGCGATGGTTTTTATGGAAAATATACAGTATGTAAGTTAGGAAGAAATTAATTTTTACTGTGATATATGTACCTATGTTCAATAAATTTTCAATATATATATATATAGTTTCCAATTCTAAATTCCGACATTCATTTGTGTTACTTATGAAAAGTGAATAGAACAATATTGAAAGTAGGGAATACGAGTGATTAACAACTACATTTTTTTAGTATATATATTCTTACTGTAATAAGTTAATTAATGTAAGAAAGGCAATGACGTAAATTTACGAGAATAAAAGAGGTGTCATTTAACTATTTATCACGCCTGAATAATTGTATTTAACACCATTTATTAATTAATTAATTTCTTAGTTATTGTTAATATTGCATTCATTGTTTTTACAACGGTTGTTCATATTATGTCGTGTTATATTATAATCATATTATGATCACTATATAGTATATGTAAAAATTTAAGATGTTACTAATGCTAATATTTGAAAACTTTGAAAACTTGAGAAAGTCAAATTTTTAAATGAAGCATTACTGCATTTAATAATGTACCCTTTTTAAAAAAACTTAAGTAATACTAATTTTTCGCAAACATTATTATGCACAAATACATTATGTTTGTTTATAAATTATTTATTTATTATAAAAAGGGTACTAATGGGACAATTTCTTTTGGACATAGACATATAACAAATTTTATAACATAAGCATCTATTAATATAAGACTTTTGAAAGAACCAGCTTGTCACTGTAATATTATTTTAATTATCACTGAGCAATTGACAACTTAATTTGGTCGTGTGTTTAGTGAGTCTATATTATAATCTGTTGGAAGATGGTTTGGGGACGGGTGTTCGTACCGCTTCATGGTTATAAAAGAAAGACTTCGGTTTCAGTGCGTCCACACTAACAATGTTTTATGGTATCTCGGATCGAAGTGTGAGAAGTTTCATGATTCGGACACTCAATTGTTGACTGTTTTGAGCGCACTCGATGTGTTTGCTTTTCCGCGGGTCGTCCAGTCTTGGCAGGTGGGCTTCTTTGATAATAATAATTTTTTTCCCGCAGTAAAAAAATAAAGACGAGGAAAAATCGAGATGTTTATGCATGCGTATATTCTTGGCCTTGACCAGATGCCATTGAGAGTGTTTGATGAATTAATCAAGAAAGTGTCGGAAGATAAAACGGGTGGTTAGCTAAGAAGTGTGCACACACAAGTTCATTTTTACGAGAATTTAGGACCTATAAACCTTAGCATATATATAATGGATAAAATATTGGAGAGAAGGTCGGCTGAGATTTCTCTAATGAACATCGACACTTGCGCCTGCCATCAGTTAATCTTTAGGATGCGATGTCATCGTATTTCACGCCTTAACACTCCTTTACGGACTGACACAATTTTTAATAAGCCTCAATGATGTTAATTATATGATTGTATAGCGGCATATTGTGATGAACAACTCATGTATATATTATATTATATCCGACCTTATCGTCAACTTTCATGATAATGTTTGAAAACATATATGACGATTTGTTGTGTATATGATGCATGATGTATGGGGGTAATTGTAATATATAAATGCAACTTTTAAAAACAATCCTGATGTGCAATTTAGATTTTTTTAAATTTTAATTGCTTACTGTTTTGCCAAAATTAAATCTGACATAAATTAAATAATAAATAAACTACATTTAAATACCTATATAAATGTTACCAATATTGTTAACAATAACTAGCAATAACGTGTATTAAGTATAATTATACATTTTTATTTAAAACATAGAAAGACAGTTGCAATGTAATTGACATTATTGAAAAGACATTGAATAAAAATTGAAAGATAAAAATAATTCGATAGGATCAATGAATTTTTATTGCCAAAAGTACAACAGCAAGCTACTGCGACGGGAAAAAAATACTTTCAATATATAAACAAATAAATGAAAAATGTGTTACAATTAAATAAATTAATAATTAGTAATATGAGAGAATGTATTAATACGAAAAAATTAATAATTTTGACTTACGGAATACATACATAAAGACTCATATATTAAAATATTACCATGTTTATAAGGATAACTGTTGTTTATTTATTTAACTCATTAACCTCCTCTTTCAGGAAGGAACGAAAAAAACATAAGTATGTTTAAATTAGAAACTTTTTTATATTTCCTTAATATATACTATCAAGGAAAGCGTATTAAATAATCTTTTACATAAAATACTCGTATGAAGTATGACAGGCAGACAGGATCTCATGCCCATAACATTTTAACATTATATATTCTTTACATGCGAAAGTGTAAATATATAAATATAAATAGGAATATTAATAGATTTAAAAGTTAGGGAAATCTCTAAAATTGTTAGCAGATTACTAAAAAAACTTGTTATAGGTTTGAGTGAAAGGAATCACTGAGGCGTGAAATTGTCCTTATTCGGAAATGTATATATGTTCATACATGGCTAGACGATGGAATGCTCATGGTGAAATAATTATCCGATATAATGTTCATTCACCCTGTTTTTTTCTACTCTTACTCACATCATCTCGCCTAATTGTCTCCCCTTCCCTTAAAGATAGTTATACTGTCAAAAAGTGGCGGGTGGGCCTTGTTTTTGGGTCTAGCAAAACACAAAATGAGCACGGATACTATTTGGCCAGTTAGGGAATCTAACACGAGAGGACGAGGGAGGGGAGGGGTGGATCCATCGGATACAGCGATTGGGAGGACGAGATAAAAACGAACCGGACAATATGATCGAGGCTTCAAGGACCCTTCCTTCTGTGATGCATGCATTGGGCGGTCTCCCTGCTTATATAGTGACATCGACCGGGAGCTAGTTAGCTTATTAGTTGAAGGTCTGTGGCGGGTCAAGGGAGGCAGAACCTTACCTCAACTCCGACAGTTTGGTGTTTCTTTTTCTCTGGCAAAGAGGGGAGAGGGGAGAGTTTAAGAGAGACTGTTTGGGGAGTGCTGATGTGTGCACGGTCGTTGAGACTTCAAAAGAAGCATACCACTGCACGTCTCTCCGTTAACCCGAATTGTGACGCGTGTTGGGGCTGATCGAACTAAACTTTATGCTCCGCGACTCTATGATTCATGAATGCAAAATGTGTATGTTAGAAGCTGCGGAAAGCAGTATATCAGAGGGGAGAGAGAGATCACATGGCTGTTTGGGAGGTCCAGCGCATGATGTCCAGTATGCTCTATTCGCCCTGCTCGGCTTTGTCGAAAATCAGACTAATAATACGATATGTATTTATAATGTTTGTTGTTGCGCCAGACATACTTTTGTTGTAAATTTGTTAATTTATAAATACAAAAGTTTTATCAAAATTATTTTATAAGTAAATATTGACTTGATTATACTTAGTAATTAATACAATTTATGAATACATGGATATCATTCTTATAATACAAGTATAAGGCCAAGTAGGCATTTAAATTTTTTTTTCGAAACAAAGTTTAATAAATTAATAAAGTAAAATTTTATCTTATTATATAGGAAATATTTTCTTTAAATATCACATACCTATGTATATTGGAGTAAAATAATATTCGAAAATCGTTTTATAAAGAGTAAAAATAAGTCACTTAAAAGTTAAACGGCACGGAAATTATTATATAATTACTTTTAGTTATATGGTTTTCACTTTCTTAACCAAAGATCAAGACAATTAGTTAGAATAAAAATTAGTTTATTAATAAGTTTTGTGTTTGATATTTTGATGCGAATGAAATATTTTAAACCTTCGTATATATGTTTCAGTATATATATGTTATCATTCAATGTATGATTTTGCATGATAAACTTCCCTTAATTTCTGAATCTTAGATAACAAATTCTCTTTTGTGGTTGAAATAGCCAAATAAACTAAACCCATTTATAATTATATCTTAGTACCTTCTATATATAAGCTTTAATAACGAGTATAATTGCCACAATTAAAATACCTCATCAATTCTAAATACTTCTGTATATAAGATGTACCTATATATAGTTGAAATTTATTTAAAGTATGCTGTTCCTTATTAAAACAATTATTTTTTTCTAAACTCTTTATATGTTTATCTAAGATATATAGTACATATATTCTTTATACCACCGCATTTTATGATAGATTGGTTCATTCAAAATTATGATAAACACAAATATATTGTAATACTGTTTACGATACAACTAAAAGTCAGTTGCATCTACATATATTAAAAATATAATGACTATACTGCTTTCTGAATTAAATTATATATTGTTGAGAAATTTATTTTTCTGTATATTTGACTAATTGAAAGCTCTAATAATATATTATTTCAATTATAAAATACTAAATATAAATTTATTCTATTTTTATATATTGAAATTTACAAATAAGTTTTTTGTTGTTGAAATAGTTTATTTGCGAAATTTATTTAAAAATGTTTATTCTAATATTTATTAGACATTTTAAATGTGTATATTTATATTGTTATTTTCGATGAATGTTAGAGTGATTTAACACACACATACACACACATAGAAAGCCATATGCATATTATATTATAAAGGTTTTAGATCCTTTTGTACTTTTCAAATGATGTATGAAAAATAAAGTATATGATATAAACGCCTAATCTTTCTGTTAATATAAATGTTAACATCACGGACCTTTTTCTAGATATATGCAGAATTTATATATTTGAAACTTTCTCCTGTGAAGCTGATCACATAATAATATTGAAGCAAAATACATATTTATTTGTATATTTATAACGATAAATTGACGAAAAGAATCTTCATCTAAACGAGTCTGAAGACATAATGATCCCGTATTATATTTGCTACTTGGGGTGGACAACCGCGCAGTATATACCCCGAAAATCAGTCTGTTGTTTTAATCGCAATATAGAAAATTCTGTTTTTGCTTCAACGATTCAAATATGTGTAACTTTTGAAGAAAATTTTGACAATCATTTCTGTGCTTATAACAGAACATTTCCCCACGATTTCCATCCTGTTGGCATTAGATTAGTCAAAAATTCTTTTCTGAAATGGAATCATAATATTGTTGTTACAATAATATTTACTTAAGTAAAAGAAATCAAAAATATATAGAATACGTTTTACTTAAATAAATTATAGACACTATTACAATTCATTGATATTTGTCATTAATTTATGTAACAAGGATATTTCGTGATATATTTAATTACTTTCTTCAACACCATGAAACATTTTTGTTAAATAATATCAAAGTTAAGCTTTGCGAAAAGTGATATGGTAAAAACAGAATATTTTAAGGATATGATATATGTATAATATATGCGGAGCAAAATATTATTTTGCAACACCACAATTACAAATATTTTTCAATTATAATTTCACAATTGCACCTATATCTACATTTTTTGTTAATTTAAGAAAATTATAGATTTGTCTCTGATATATACAAATATAATGAACAAATATATAATGTAGTATATTTCTTAAGTATATGTATAGGAATTATACCATTATAAAAAAATGATATATTCCAGTAAAACATTGGTAATCTGTGGTAAAAAGAAATACAAACAATATTAAATGGTAAACATTTTGATTATTAAACTATATATTCTATTATATTAATATTTCAAAGACTTTAATTTTTTAATATCACGCAGAATCAATAATCAATGTTAAAAATACTCAGATACAATATAGGTATAGTTCGATTTTTTATGTTTATTTCTATGCTATCTACTCAGATTCACTTTTATAAGAACTAGTTATCGCTTTATATGTAGTTTATGCGTTATATTATAGCATATGTTATTCTCTTCTTAGAAAGCATTTTGTTCTGAGTAGGTGATAAATGGAGATTAAAGTGGATACCGATATTCAAAAATTCGGTTAATTGATGAAACCGCAATTGCGAAGATGATTTCTGCTTTATGAGACATCTCCCATATATATGTGTGCAACAGTGATAGTGCAGGCGGAGCGTCATAGTTTATGAACTTATGTGTGTGTGTACATATACATATATAACAAGAAAAAATGATAAGTTACATATAGTACAAAGAAAGAGACATTGAAGGGAAATAAATTGCGGTCAAACGGATACTCCCCCCACATTTTCCTGTCTTCACGCTTTATAGTATAAATTATAAACACAGAGTAGTTGTTGGCACCTTTGATCCTTTTAGTCACATTAAATATATTTCGACCATATGAATGAGTGTATCACATCGGGAGGATGGACGACTTTTTTTTCTCTTCACATAAATTCGCCGCCTCCACCAACTCTTCAATTAAGCCGACGACTCACCATAATGCAGGCCGGCCTTGCATAACCATGTAGAGGTTCCGTGGCAGCAACTCCGGCCCACACACAAACAGAAAAAGAGAAACAGCCACCCTTTTAGAATTGAGAAGTGAAGAAAGAACCCGTATGTACTCTCATGCAAACTTACTCATGTAGTTTGGGTTATCAGTACTGTATTATACATATATCATGATGACGCACTTTTTATACAAAAATTTAGAGAGGGGGGGGGGGCATTGAAAAACTTAAACATTCGGGAGCACTCATAAATCGACTGATAAACCGCAAGCCAAGGCATCTTCTAAATGTCAACGTCCATAACATGCATTGTATAAGGTAGTTTATAAAGAATAATGTCGATGGATTAATTCTATGGTAGTAATAACATTTTATACTTTTAGTTCGATCAAATTAAATTGTAATACACATGAAATTCTCTAAATAAAAACAAATACAGTTATATAGACGATCTTGCTTTAATTTAGATGTAATTGCAGTAGAAATTTTGTATTAAGCGGAGTCTTATTGAGGGTAAATATGAAAAAGGCAGAAGTATATAATGCTTAGATTAATTTCAAAATATCCTTCGTCCATTTTCGTAACTTTCGTATTTTAGTAAAGCAAAACTAAATACAGGATTGAAATGTGACGCATAATTATTTGTTGATTTTTTTATTTGGCATAATTTTACACACTATATATTTGCATATACATATATAGGTCGTTGTATTCGACAAAAGTCGTATATATACTGGACAAAAGTATCATTAACAGATAAAATCTAACAAAAATGATTATAAAAACATCACTATGTACATAAATAAATTTATTGTAAAAAGCTATATAGTAAATAATCTTGTATATATATGTATGTACTAGCAAATTTCAAACAAAAAAGCTTTTGATAAAAATAAAATTATTATTTCATTGTTTATAAGAATAATATGAATAGGCATCCCTAAATTTGACATAAAATAGAAAAACTAAGTAGGTAAGTAGGGTATTTCTGTTACGCAAGATTGATATAGGTGTAATACTGTATAGTGATACTGTAATAGTGATACGAGCAACCGACGGTTGTCGTTTTGCTTTTAACATATAAGGACTGATTTGCTTGATGTCTTTTTCCAATAAGACTTTGGTTTAACAAAAATATTTCTAAAATATATCGCTTTATTAAATTCGGATTGCAATTTTAGCATGACTTAAAAATTGTTGCCATTTTTGATGAACCTTATTTCTCACTTTGTAAATTATTCATACCTTTTTAACTAAAATTCATTAATGTATTTTTCTTATTTTAAAGAAATTATTAAACGACTAAACGACTATATAAATGAAAAATATAATTTTATCATACACGTTATAGTCTAGATATTTTTGTCCAATATGTGCTCAAGTACTTTTCTTTAAGTATTTAATTTGTTTATAATTTCATGTATGCGCTATAGTTAACTATCATCAGAGTTTATATTGTAATGTTTTTTGTATATTGTTTGATGTTGTATTACATGCTAGACACTATATATAAACTTTCGGATATTCTTAGCAAAGCAATACTCATAAATATATATACATGTATGCATCAGTCGGGATGTTAGTAAGTGGTCAGAAATTTTTGTATAAAAATAGAACGCATCCTTTAAACCATAATCCCACCTTTAATATGAAATTACTTTAATTGAAAAAATTAATGTTATTTTCAGTGAACCACTTAACTGTTAGTTACTAAATTACTTTATTTCTAACTTTCACACCGTTTTACTCTATAGTTGTTGTTGCAGAAAAATATTACAATTTTAAGCATAAAAGCGTCGATTATTCACGTTTCTTATGCAATATCTTTCTACTTTAAATCCACAGGGTTCCTGTTTTATAGGTGAAAATGACCCACAACTATATACCTACCTCCTTCTTTCATAAGGTTGATTTTGAGGTTTTTCAGTCATGCTTTTTAGGTATGTTTTTTTCATTCGCACCTTTTCTTTTATCAAACTAAAGTTTTAAATTTAACAGCGCAATTGAGATATATTAAATAGCCTTCCCTTTATATTGCTATGATGAACTTGCAGATACCACCACATATTTCATAGATAACGTGATAGAGTATTCAACAGAAGTAGGAAATACAAGAATGCCTACTTCTCATTGGCTTAGCGTCTATACAGGCATAAAGAGGGCGCGGGCCTCATTTATGAGCATTAGGTTGATAAGCTGGTAAGAATTTTCCTCTTATAACTAACTAACTATTTGACATGCCTATTGTTTAATATTATATACCTATACGCGCATCGCAACAAATTACACGACAAATTGTCAAGCGACGTTTAGACAGACACAGTCACATTAGTCTTTATATCAAGATATCCCGCAAACATGGCTGTCTCTTTGCCCCACATGTTTTTCTCCCCCACATCAGGATTCAAGTTCCACTACCCACCACCACCCCCACCACCACCACCGTTATCGCAGATCGGTAGGTTTGAATCCCCCGCCTTCCGACCGCCGTTGCCGCCCTACCTTCCCGGTGGCTGTCCTCCACCTGTACTACCCTATAACTTTCCCTTTCCGTTCCCGCCAACTCTTTCTACTACCACCACTGCCAACACTGCCTGCTCCTCTAGCAATCAGAAAGAACACCAGAAACTCTTAAATCCAGCAGCTCGACCCGCTTCTCTTCTTCCGGGGGCCCTTGTATCATCTCCAAGACTCCCGCAACAGGCAGCTAACATGGCTGACATTCTCAGCGGGGAGATGAATCTTCGGCGTCTACTTCGCGAACAAACAGGGGAGTTGATTCGCACCGGCTCGCCGAACATTGTCTGCTCTTGTCTGCCGAGCCACTGGCGGTCGAACAAGTCGCTCCCTTTTTCCTTCAAGGTGGTGAGTCTCGCGCCCGTTCCCGATGGTACACGAGTTCTGCTCTCGGCGGGAAACGATGAAAATACCTGCGCTGATCTGAAGAATTCCGTGACTTGTATGAAGAATCAAGAGGCTCGCTTCAATGACTTGCGTTTCTTGGGTCGCAGTGGAAGAGGTAGGATATTTCGAAACTATAATTATAGCTTATCTAAATTCATGTCTTATATAAGTTTGTTTTGTATTTTTTAATTAACACTTACAATTTCCTCACTTTGGAAAAACTAATTATAGTTTACTAAAATATTTTAATCGATTACAAATATGTTTTGTCAATTTGTCAATTTGTTAATGTCTTAAAATTATAAATTATAAAATAGATTAACAGTAAACTACAAATTTAACAAAATTATTAAGATGCATTAATGAAGATTAATGAATTAATAAAAATACATAATACATTTCTAATTAAAATTGAATTTTCGAAAAAAGAAAACTTAAACTTAAACAAAAATTCAAATTCAAAGGAAAACTTAAATAATTTATTAGCTGAAAAGTATTTTAAAATATAAATATTTAAAATTTACACACATTATTTTTTATATTGAATTTGAAAATATTATACCTTATAAATTATGCCGGACAGCTCATATTTTATATTTGTAAGAAAATGTCTATCATATAACACCTTTCTATACATTTTTATAGTTTGAATTGCAAATTTAGTACTATAAAATACGAGTACCTTATTAAAATGTTTACTATTTATGTATATATATACGTATTATCTACAATTATTTGCATCAATGCATATTTGAACATTAAAAGCTATATATTAAAATATGAAGAAGATAGATATATAAAAGAAGAACAATAAATGAAAACTTTTATAAATGTTTTACCTTTCTAGTATTTGTATATAATTTAATGTGTCTTATCGTTTGATTTAAATTATTGGACAATGCTTATACATATATCAGCATTGGATTCTTTACTATATAAAGAATCAATATTTTATTAACCGCACAAAATGCCAATATGTCAAATCCATGCGTCTATAAGAAGAACCTTTATTGTGATATTTTCAGCATTTGAGCTAGGACAATTCGCGATATGTAGCATTGTAATCAACTATTCGTATATCATAAATATGATTTATTTTAGATTAAACACAGATCAATTGATAAATTTCAGTTTCAATATTTAAAAATTAATAAATATAATTTAATATTTATGAACAAAATATATTTAATTGGATATATTTTATTTATATAAAAATATTTATCATGTGATTTACAATGTTATATAGATATATCGATTAGTGAGATATTAGATAAGATAAAACAAATATCTATGCTATAATTATTAGGTACAAGGTTTTTAAAAATAAAAATTGAGCTTTATATTTTGAAGTTAATATACATAACATAACATAATATTGAATATTTTCATATCATTTAAAGCTATTGTATTATTGCAATTAATACAATTTCTTCAGGTTATAGTTTATTATCCTTTTATAATTTTATCCTTTATACACGTATTAACTGTTCCAATATACAACAGGTTATCATGCATTGATTACAAAATTTAAAATATTTTCAAATTTTAGCTTATAGGTATGTTAAGTTTTGAATAATTTGAAAAATATACAAATTCACCAGATATATAATTGTATCACCTTGTATATAATATATAAGTTCTATTTATAACATATCGAGATTACAAATCACGATTTCCGTATAGTCAGCGTGCTTTTTATTTAATATATGTACACAATCCATAATATATACGATCTTTTATAAAAAGAAGTTTGAACAGAGACTTTTGCTGCTAACTTAAAGCTCACGAGAGAATTGCACCCCCTCTATATGCTATACTGACCAAACGGTGTGCGCAAGAATGTTTGTCAAGACGATATTGGCACCTCAACTTCTGTTTACCCTCGGACAAACTTAGGTGGACAAAGATGTCCGTCCAATGTGCAATACATACATATGTACTATGTGATTTGGACGAGTAACCGAGGCCTTGCCAATAACAACAGTGACCCTTGGATTTCTTCTAAAGGGGTCCTTCTAAATACATTACGATTCTAAATGGTCGTCTTACATTTTTTGTCCATCAGCGGCCGATTTCATATTCTACACCAAAAAGAAAAAATAGTGGAAAGAAAGGAAAACATTGACCGCGTATTAACACAGTAGTACAAATAAAGTTTAGCTAACTACACGCCTTGAAGAAACTGAATACCCACCCACTCGTCGTACAGTCGCTTTCATTTTAACAGTCACCCCTTTATTTTGAAATTAAAAAATAAATATATGACATATTATTTCAAATATACATACTATCGCCCACCCACCCAGTCGGCATATAACCATCGAAATATAAAGGTAATTGTGTGAGCCGTGTTCAAAAAATAATTATATTCAGCCTCTTAGTGATTATCCATCCGTTAAATGATAGTTCAGTGGTGTTAAATTTATTCGTATGTGTCAATCATATATTGTTTTTTTGTGTTATAAAGATATTGATTGAGTTCTTATACATGCATTTCTTAAGAACACTGTTTAAGAACCAACGAAAAACGGTTTTTTCATACAGTCCGATTTAAGATTCCACATTTTTTTTATTAATTTGGAAATATGACGATATAGTAATGTAATACGAAATTTCTTTGAGAAAATTGTTGTGATTAAGCTGACCCTGGTTTTTCGATCCAGGCCACAACGAACAATGTTTTTGAAAAAAACGATGGTCTGTAGTTTGGTCACCTCCCACGCTCGTTATTTGGGTGGTCCACCCGGTCCAGACTCATTTCTACTTTTCTGGGCAAAGAATTTCTATTGTGAGACTATATATGGTATAGCTGTATATTCAATCATAATTTATTACGTACATAGTAATATCAATTTACTAAGTTGAGTAAATAATGGATATATTTTTATGCATATAATGCAATATATGTCTCATTATAACGAGGTGCCTAAATAAATAAATAAATATATATATATATATATGACGTTTGACGTTTATTTATAATATGTTAAATGTGTGGTAAATATGTCTCATATTGAGGTAAATATAGAGTAAAATACCTAAATAACAGCCCATCCATAAATAAACTATTAATTTTATTGCTAATATGTTAATAGATAAACAGCTAATATACTGGGGAGGTGTACCGAATGAATGGCCATAAATAACACGTTTTATTAATTGTGTATATGTTTGATATATGTATTTCACGAGTAATACTTTTGATATAAATCTGTTAGAGAGGCCTATAACGTAATGTTCTCAGATTTTGACTATAATAATGAATATAACTGTGACCCATATTCCCTTTGTTATTCTTCAGGCAAAAGCTTTAATTTGAGCATCACCATTGAATCCTGTCCTCCACAGGTGGCAATATACTCCAAAGCAATCAAAGTAACTGTAGATGGACCTCGGGAACCCCGAAGTAAGCATGGTAAGCTGTCAAGCTTATTGGACGCGCTATTAAATTATTTAATAATTTACTCATTTACTTCTACTTTTATTCCAATATTCATTTATTTCTAAAGATAATTAAACTAGATAAAGAGGTAAATTATTTTGTATATTTTAAAAATGCAATCATTTTCGCACAAAAATTAGCGCTTTCGTGTGATAATAAACATTAATAGAATTTAATATATAAAAGTCTGAATTGAGTGTACGTTCCAGGAATTGTTATAGAAGCAATACAATATGTTTTAAGCTGTACGATTGAAGTTTTATTATTTACACTATGAGCTTTCAGAGCCCATTGATGGTTCTTCATTGGCTTAATTCACAGTTAAAAATCCGTTATTTTAAATAAATCCTTCAACGTTGTGCCCCACCCAATTAATGCATATTGATTACAAGAGATGACACCCGTCCTCACTGTTTCGTTCCTGCTATTTACCCGGCCCTTCTAAAGGTGAACGTCACACTAAACTTCAGGACACCATAATGCCCTCAACAGTTTGCGACCAACTTCAACAGTCTAGCCACCAATTTTCCGCCTCTTTGGCATTCCCCAACGCAGTTCTGGAACGCTGTCAGCTCAAGCAAAGTCTTCGAATGACGAATAATAATCTGCGCAAGTGTGACAGCATCCAGCTCGATACTGCAGCTGGGAAAACCGCAAACTGCGATCGATCCAATTGCACTAGCCGCTTTATCGATTCATTTCAACCTTGTAGGTCGCTTTTATATATTTATTGATTTCATCGATCTGAGATATAAATCAATTAATTTATATTAAATATATTGAAAGTTAAAATTATTATTAAAAATTTAAAATAAAATAATAAAAATAATACTATTAATAATATTTCAATAACATTTATTAATTTCTATTTCTATGGTTAACTGCATAAAATCGAATGTATATGCCTAAATATGAATAGGATATATTTTATTTATCTATGAATATAAACACAAATTATTGAGAGATCTATTTACTTGTGGTGTATAGAATCTGACAAAGTCAAACTATTTTAAAACGTTACTTAATATGTACAAGGAATTTAGTTACACATGCACTCATATTTATGTAATCATGCATAATAATTTAATCACCAAATTTTTAAATTAGTTATTTAATATAATATAGTTTGCATAGTAAAAATATATTGTTTATGATATATTTTATTATAAGCAAAATAAGATAGACAACATATAAATCATTTTCGATTCATTCGTGCTTTCTCAACAATATTATCTCGATAAATAAATGTAGGTACTTAAAATCTCAAAATATATGGAAATTTTACTTACAAGTGATATTAAATTCTGTAGAGCATAAAACTGTTCGGTATATTGAATCAAATAGTACCTAGGCTATAATCATTACAACTTAAGGTCGCTTGGCACATTACTTATAACTAATTTTTGCTTCTTACTAACCGGCACTTGTTTGCTCTAAATTATAACAACAATTGGTATATACATTATAAAAATGAACTGATTTCTCTCTCTCTCTCTATCATATAATGTATAATGATACCTAAACCATTGTTCGCGTAGTTTAATTATGCCTGTAAATATTGTGATATATTAAATGTATTCGAAGTCTTCGCATATTATTTACCTCACATCCTAACAAGTTCGGGTCAAGTCTTTGTCGCTTATTCCCAATTCAAACTTCCCCTGTACTCTTGTGTCTCTGAGGGTACCTTTGAATGCGAGCCGACAAAGTATTCCCCAAGAATTCCGAAAACAGATCGGTTTCGAATACTGTGGGTATTATTATACGAGTTGGTTAGTTACATTTTTTCTTATTTTACAATCGAATAATATAGAAAACTCGTCAAAATAAGATTTGTACACAGGGAAGTGTAAGTATTAAATGTATACAAGGGGTGTGCAGTAGCCGCACAATTATTAAACCATCTTTGGGTCGGTTCCTTTCGCTCTACCTACCTGTGTGTGTTTAGGTTAGCCAGTGAGGAGGAGTGTGCACTCAATTATTATATACAAAGAGAAGCGTGTCGGGATGACCAAAGCTTGTTTTCTGCCAAATGTAAGAACTTTGTTGATATATGTATGTACATATACAATATATTCCTATGTATTTATGCATAGATATACATAATCGCATATATGCCCATCAATATAACAGGCCCCTTCACATCGTTATAAAAATAGGAAAAAATCAGTGCAATGTAGTTCCCCTGGGTGAGTCTATATTTGCTAACTGAAATGAATCCTTGTTGACCGACAGTGGCTAACCTTCTCTAATTTATACATAGATTTTTCCTTCCGATTTTTGACGACAAAAGTTCCTGGTTATTGTTCACACTCTCGCAACTTTCAATAATTCGCAGCTTTAACATATGCGCTACCCCGCGCTACACAGCCTTTGAGATATAAATTTATTTAAAAGTTTACTAAACTTCTATATTGTATTAAATATTATTATCTCATAATTTTTTCAAATCATGTCGTTGATAAATATAATATACAAAGCTGCTTAAATGTAGGAATATATATTTAATTAATTCGTTAAAAATCGCCTATTATTCAATGTTTTGGGTTAAACCAACAAAAATCTTAATAAAATTGTATTGAAAGTTTCTTGTTCACATGCAAAAAGATTAGATAATAAATATTCTAGCAAATTTAAGATATCATATATATTATTATATAATAGATTTTAGCATTTCATATTGTATTATACTTAGAATAAAGTAATTCATGCGTGTTTAAGCATCTTTATTGTACGGTTACATAAGATAACTATATACTTACAAACTACAATACATTTAAAGATATTACTACGTTTTAAAAATATACCTAAGCAAATTATAAGCATTTTTTTCTTTTGCAGAACTTCGATGTCATAATATATATCTATATATATATATATAATAGTATATAGTGATATATACGTATGTATAAATAATATATAGATTAATTATGGTAATAATATAATTTTTAATGTGCACAAAGAGCTAAAATATATATATGAGCATTTCTTTGCAGTTATAAAAATTCCAAAGATATACGAATACAATATTGTGGATGGTCACATTTTTCATACATAACCTAACCTACCCTAAACCATATTTAATGCACAAAATTTAATATATATATATATATGTGTGTGAAATCCATCTTTGTAGTTATGTTTTTCACTTATACTTAAGAAATACAGGAAAAGGAATTACATTAACTATATATGTAAGAACACTGGAATTTTTCATCGTATAAAAACGAATATATTATTCACATTTATGTCTTCTGCGACAAATGAAGGAGATTTTGCAAGGGATAATAATAATAAGAGATCTAACACCTTAAAGTGTATAATTTATTCCCCCTAGTGGCAAAAATAGTGGAGTGGAATCAAAGTATATACAGGGGAGTGAAATGAGCTTAGTTCTAATTAGCTCCGTTTAGTGATCTCTCGCTTTGAAGTTATTCAAGCATTTGCAAAGTATGCCCCTTTCGGCGAGGCATAATATATCCACTTATTTCGGCCACCTCGAGAATAACCTTCCACGTAACCATCCAACACAGCCGAGCTTCTAAATTTGAGTATTAAATAAATATATGTAAGGATCGCATTATAGGAGACATTTTTTTGCATAATGGGGCGGAGTTACCATTTTTGAAAGAAAAAAAATAGAAAGATGCAGAGAACTCAGTAGGGGGTTAGGATACAAAGGAGATTTTGCAGCAAGAAAAATCTGAGCAAATGCCAGAAGTTTCTGTAATCTAGTTTGCTAAAAGATCCCGATAAAATAAAGAAAAAGATCTCAGATGTAATTCCCTGGATTAATCTCATTAATATTGAAACACATTGAGTGAAAGTGTCATGGAGCTTAATTCCTTTAATATAGGGTGGTGCTATTAGCGGATTAAACATCTTCTTTGTTTTTGTGTTAATCCTTTACCGGCGCTTATGCGCTATAAGCAAGACTTTCCTTTTGTTACACTTTAATAAATTTTGCACATGTGTTGTTTGTATAAAAATTGAGTTTTAACAAATATTATATTATATACATTTCAAGAATAGTACTGTAGTTATATTTTATGAAAAATGTAAAATATCGAAATTAGCAATTGTTCCTATTATAGAAAGCTAAATATACGAATGTATCATAAAATTCATCTCTGAATAATAAATGATATTATTCTTTTCTATTTTCGCATTAAAAATATAAATATCATTGAATTTTTATTACCTTTTTTAAATGTTTTAATTGATGTGTTCGTTTATATTCCAATAAGACATACTGTTATTATAAACAATTTTAAATAATAATCTATATTCACTAATAATATATTTAACTTTGTCAAAGTTTGGGTCATGAGTTCCGCATTCCAAAATATCATACATTTAACTTTATATGTAGACTTAATGTCCCCCACCGCTTTAATTTGTCTTCCAGTGCACATCAACAGTCAACTTCATCATTCCTTAGTCTATAAGAGTCCAGGACGATCTCCACGAGCAGTCAACAGTCTTGACATAACACCATCTGGAATTCAGGACCAACTCACCCCAGCTTCAGCTTTCGATTGGTCAATGGCGACTTCTAACACTGGAGTCTTCAACGCTAACAATAACAACTCTCTTCTTAATTCTGGACTCCTTCGATATAGATTCAATGATACCGACAAGGCACTGAAGATCACAGTTCCTAGAGATGACGACTACTCAAAGTGCTCACAACAAAAAGAAACTGACGAATGTAATGTTAGAGAGGCCGATGAATTCCCTCGAGATCTACGCTGTCCTGGCATTCGACAGGGACAGAAGCGGAGTCGACAACCATCGATAAGTTCCACTGAGGATGAATCTCAGTTATCTTCGCCACAAGCTGGGAAGATAGCTAAGGATGATCACGACTTAGTGATGCGGATTGAAAAGGCCAAAGACGATTGGACCTGCAGCACTCCGAAAAACAAAGAGACTGTTGAATTTAAAGCTCGCTGTCAAGTTTGGCGACCGTTTACATCAGATTAAAGTGTTATCTATTTAATGAGGAATATTTCTATAAAAGCGTGCGCTTTATAATGTCATTTAAAATTTTAAAATTGAATATTGTAACAACGAACTTCTTTAAAAACCTAAATGTTGTTGAGAATCGAAATTGTATAGAATGTATAAAAGTGGTGTTGTTGATATATTTAGATAAACACCAAATTGATTTTTGAGTTTCTTTTTATTGGGTAATATTTCTATTATGTATATATGTATGTATGTAAATATAATTTAGTATTTTTGTATTTTATACAAAGTCTAAATTAAAAGCTGTATTGGCTAATTGTAAAGTTAAGTATAATAATAGAAACAATAATTAGGTCGTGTTTGCACAGACTTGTTGTGCCCAATCGTTGTACACAATAATCGTAATTTTATATATTATAATATATATTGTACAGTCCATATATAAAGAATTTAAATATGGATGATTGTAGCTTTTTGCTGTATTAATTGTATGTTTTTTTAACAAATAATGTATAGATTACATGCACGTTCACATATTATTATGTTTATGCATGTAAACGTTGAGAAATTAGAGATAGGATGATAAACATGTTAAATTTATACATGTTAAATATTGGGGCAATGATTATATATACAATGTAACTTGTACCAAACACTTTACTGTATGCGCACAATAGCATAATTATATTTAGAATGAATTACAGTATATGTACGGTATATAAACTAATATTAAGCGATTATTAATTTGTTGTACCAATAAATATTATAACATATGTGATTACATAGATGCTTGTTTTACATATATTCAACATATGGTAGACTTCTAATTCCTCGGCTCACATTTTTGAAAAAGGCGTTTTTTTAGTTTTTGATTGAAAAATTGATAAAACAACGTAATTTCTAATTAACGTACATAGGTAACCTACAACAAATACCTGTACTTTTTTAAATTTAGAAAACTACTTTTATGTATAAAGCTCAATATTAACAACATGGTTATCTCTTAATTTACAATTCAATATATATATATATATACTCGTATATTTAGTTTTAATCTCAATGTCAAAATCCATATTATCAAAAATAATTTTTTTTACTATTTATTTATTTCAAAATCTATCAATTGATATTGAATCAAATAGATAAGCTATAATTTATATCATTACAATATTAAGCATTTTTGGCTAGATATCTATTCGAGCCATTAAAAAGATAGGCATAGATACCTATTATAAATTGAGTGCTTTCTATGCACTGAAAATTCTGGCCATATGCATCACAATAATATATTTCTGTTTACTAAAACTAAAAGACGGTTCGTGAGGCCATAAGGTATACATGCATTTATTATCATTTAATAATCTGTTTTATGCTAATAAATAACGCTTATTAATAAAATCTATAAATTATCCTGGAAATGTTTTTACTTAAAATTAAAAAAAGTATTTATGCACCTAGTTATTTTTATGAATTTTAATTATGTGTAGAAGTTACACAAATATGTTTCTGAAATTCTTTTATGAATTTACAATTCTGGATTACGATTGTTTGCTGAATTTAAAATGTTAATTAATATACCTAACTAAGATACAGAGTGTTTCTACAAAATTATACAGAAAAATGCAGAAATTCTCTTCAGGTGACAACAGTTATGAGTGATTGTTTACCAAATCTAGAACTCCAAACCCTTATTATAGTTGGTTTCCATTTCAGAATTAAAAAAATATATGTTCAAGCGCGTTGTTTACTAAACCACATAGAAAAATATCTTGTTGCCTAATAGTGATGTTTATCGATCCAAAAATAATTCGTGCATGTTAGATAATAAGCATTTTCTGAAATCAAAATTCTGTTTAGTCCTCTTTAAAAAGTGTTCGGAAGCAGATTTGTAGATTGGAAAACAATCGACTTTTCTGATTAAAATAAATATTTTTGAGTAAATTAGATAATGCATATTATTTTTTAACGTAAACACCTCTGTTTCGACACCTAGACATGCATTATAACGAATCTAAGGTAATGTTCATGAGTTCTTATATTAATAATTGCAGATAATATCTAAATAATATTTAAACTATGAGATAAGAGGTACTGTTTTGTCTTCTATGTTGGAAAATGAATGATAATCACCTCTATATATTTAATATTTAAACTGTTTATTTATGTATAACTATGGGCAAGTGTTTGGTATGTATAATATTTATTTAAGAATATTGAATATTCCCTAGATTTAGAAATGTTTTCTGAATCTAAAATTTTATTTAGTCGCCTGCAAATAATTGTTATTGAATTTGAAAATTAGCGTGTCTTGTTAAATTGAAGAAAAATTAGTTTGCAATACACACGCACATTAAATCTAAATTAATGTAGGTATTTATATAAACTTTTTCTATAACTACTAATTTTATACAACTTATGAATTTCTTGGCACACTTTCTATTTGTGCGCCATGCTGATCGCACACCACTGTTTAAAGAACACATCTCATTCAGTAGATAATAAACATTTCTAAAAGTGGAAATACCGAATACTCTATGTTTTTATTATATTTCATTCATGAACAACAAGAAGTATTATTTCTTGTAATTATCAAATTTATTACAACACTATAATGGTTAGAAGAGATTAAAAGGATATTGTTCATTGGCTACTATAATTCTAACCTGACGCAAATATATATTTTTAAATATTTTAAAATTCACAATAATTTTCTACTACTTTTAAATATAACAAAGTAATATAGTTTACCAAATTTAAAATTAAACGATTTTGATATGCAAAAATCAAACCTTAATATACACATTTTCATATTCATACATGCATATTTCTTTAAAATAATTATGGGTATTATGCGCGCCACCAGGTGGGGTCGAAGGGTCTAACGACCCCGTTTGGCAGAGGCAGCGGCGCCATTTCATAAGTAATAAAACAAATTATACAGCTTTCATGTTATATACTTGATTTTTTTTAAATCGCGCCCTTTCGCATTAAAACGACCCCTTCGGAAAATCCTAGCGGCGCGCCTGGGTATATATCAATATATGATTATTTTAGTTTTATAATAACAAAATATATTAAGATTATATTTAATGTGTGTAATAAATATTTATAAAATATGTGGGTATGTAAATATGTAATATATTTTGCAATTAAAATATATCATTAATTAACAATATACAGAAAGAGCAAAACAGCAAAAAAAAAATAGAAGGATTTTTAGGATTAAAATGTATAAACAACATATGTACATGCTGGTAATATTAAAACATCTAAGTATTTAGTATGATGCTTAATACGCCAAAGCAATAATACCAATTAATGTTCATTCACACAAAAAGGTCTACTATTTATGAAGGCCTACTGTTTGGCTGCTTCAGTGGCGCAGCCAAGGGGTCCAGGGGATTTGTATTCCCCACCCCCCTTCCCCTCAAGATGATGATGTCCCCCTTGATCAAACACTTATCAATCTGATATAAGTGTATATCTTTCTGTCACTAAATTTTTACATCAAAGTAGCGAGTCATCTAACTTTTAGTATACTTTCATTTTTTCATCTATTACCTATATATTTCGTCCTTATATAACCTCCTCCAAAAGCACCTAAGAATTGTAGCATCTCTGCCAGGGGCCCTGCTATCAATTTTTGAATGAAATTATATATATTTTTCATAAAACTCACCCTCAATATAGCTTACTCTTAATATATCTGAAAAACTTTCTAATGCTGCAGTTCGTAAGATTTTCGGATTCCCCCTTCTATAAGAATATTTGCTGTAAGATTGATTAGAATTTCTACAATCACCTTCAACGAGTAACACGCAATATACTACTAAATCCTTTTTTTAATGGAACATTTTTAAAAAAGCAATGAAACCCGCAAGAATGCAAAAGATGTTGTATTAAGTAAGCCAATTTTTATAAAAGAGTCAAATAATATAATTTATACCATTGCCACGATTTTTTTCATAATTTTTGTTATAATATTTATTTTTATTTTTTAGTTTAGTCGATTACTAATGTTCCATATTGATTTATATGTTTGTGCATTTTAAACAGAAAGTACTGTAACAATTACATCTTGGTGCCATGGTTATATCAATTTCTTCGATGGCTGTACTTGTTACCTATCATCACTAAATTTTATTTTTTGTTCTTAAATCGTGGCGTCCTTTTTATATCAATTTGTAATGGCTGTACTTCGTATCATCAAATTATTTCAACCTTTTTAGTTTGAGGAGCTCGTTTCTTGGCTTTCATTTTTGCGACGTGGCTGTTTTTGGTTTATAAAATAATAATAATAACAATAATAATAATTAGACGACGTGGTAGCATTGTCAAGCTACGTACAAGACCGTCAGCAATTAGCTTTTATGATACTAGCAGTTCTAGTCATTAATACTAAGGTGAATAGGCCAATTTTTGACCGCTAATAAATCGAGCTAGAATGCATTAAAAAATAATAATTTTGGTATCAGCGTAGTCGCCAAGAGCTAAGGATCAAAATGCACCTTAGGTGAACTTTTGAAAAGGTATCTAGATATTAGATATTTTTTAAAAGGGGTCAATTTTGAGGAAAAATTGTTTCTTCTTCTTCTTCTTATCTAAATAAATTTAATGACAGCGTTACAAAAACGAAAGCCAAGAACCGAGCTCCTCAAAAGAAAAAACGTTGAAATGATATTGGTGATATGAAGAACAGCCATTAAAGAAATTGATCTAAAAAGAAAGCCAGCATTTAAGATAAGAAAGTTAAAATTATAGTGATGATCTAGGCACATAGTACCTACAGTCATCGAAGAAATTTATATAAACATGGCGCCAAGATGTAATGGTTACAATACTTTCTGTTTAAAATGCATAAACGTATAATTCAATATGGAACACAAGTATACGACTTTAAACTTAAAAATCATAAAAATATGAAAAACAAAAAATTCTGAAAAATATCGTAAAATGATATAATTTTATTATGTTATAAAAATTGGCTTACTTAAAGCAACCATTTCTTGCATTCATGTGGGTTTTATTGCTTTTGTAAAAAATGTCTCATTGCCAAGAATTTTTCATATTTTGTTTTGTTTAGAGGTATACCTATGTTCTATATTGATTTATACGTTTATGCATTTTAAACAGAAAGTATTGTAACAGTTACATCTTGGCGCCATGTTTATATCAATTTATTTGGTGGCTGTACTATGAATCATCATTATAATTTTAACTTTTTGTTTTTTAAATCTTGGCGTCCTTATTATATTAATTTGTTCAATGGCTATACTTCATATCATCAATATCATTTCAACGTTTTTCATTTGAGGAGCTCGGTTCTTGGCTTTCATTTTTGCGACGCAGTCGTTTTTGTTTAGATTTTATATACAAATATGTACCTAATATATTGCGAGAGAAACTCTTCTTATAAAAATATGTCTATTGACAATGTCTATCTGATAAGTGTCATCTGAAATTCTCAGTTATAGTTTTCAAAAAGATTTATTACCAGTAGTTAAAGGACTACTGTTTAACAATATATTTATAATTCTAGCACACGTTGATGTTAACTTTAATTTTTTCCAAAAATTACATTCAAGGAATGCTGATGGAACTGGAGATGCTATACTTTTTAAATTAATAAATGTCCGTTCATTTCTGCTCCTTTTAACATTGTGCTCATACATTTCATGCCTAACATGCATTTATATGCTTATTATACCTATACATATTAGTGTAATAGTTTGCTTATACATTTTGTGCCTAATATGCATTTTTATATCTATTATACAGAAATTATTATGTTCATATATTTTTTCTATCCAAAAATTTATTTGTTTCCTCCTTTTTAAATAAATATTCAATTCAAAAACAAGCTTTCTTTATGAAGGAAATGTATGAGCTAAATGTTACGATCCTTTTTGATGTTTTACTCCTCTTCAAAATTTTTTGTAACCCATGTTTTTATAAACTATAAATATATGTCAGACTGTAGGCTATGTCATATACATTGAATGATTATAAACTCTCTAAATTATGGATATTTTTTTTAAATTTTAAATTTTAATAAGTCCTTATCTAAAGTAGGGCTACAATCAAACCTAGAATGATTATAAAAATTGAAAAATAGCCTTGTATGCTAATAATTACGATTAAAATATTCTCTATGTATATGCTATATCCCTGATTTAATTTCGCTTCAACCTTATACAACTAACTGAAAAATGTCCTTATAATATTATTCAATAAATTCTTCTTGAAGCTCCTATAATACAACATTTTCCTTGATGTCATTTATAAATATTTCAAAGGGTACTTACATATACCTGCATGCCATGCATATACACATATACATAAACGTATATGTGTAGGTACCTAAGTACCTGCATTTGTTATATTTTATAAATAAATTTGACAACTTCTAATAAGGCAGTATTTTTCTATTTGTATATATAAACCATAGATATTTTACTATATATTAAACAGCGACTAAATAGGGGATTTAATGTATAGTACAATATCTATGACAAGCGCGTCGGAGCGTTTCAAAATGGGGGGGGCCTAGCTGTGATAGCCGAGGGCACCCTTGACTGACATTTTATTTAGAATTCTATAGTAAAAAACTGCAAAATTCCTTTGAAAAATATTTTTTATTAAAAAATGTTTTTTGAGCATTAATTAACTATAAGTTATG
>JAYRBW010015108.1:0-13038 GCA_036023295.1 Invenusta paracnida | reverse complement strand
AACGTTTCATAATTTAAAAAAATTAACATCGATAATTAAATTGTAAATAAATATAATATGTAAAGTAAACATAAATAAATTGTATTTATCTAGTATACATACATACAATCATTTAACACTTAAAATATAACTCTAATATATATAAAAATTATCCGCCAACACCGATTAACCGCCACTTTTCACTGGAACCAAGGCTGGCATAAAACCGGGGTTTGACTGTATACCTTCTGTACGTAGGTTGCACTGTCGTAGGTTTATATGATGTACAAGGTGTCCGAAAAGTTTCTGTGCAGTGATCAATATAAAATATTCTAGTAAGAGAAAGATAAGGTTGGACTTATTCGGACACCCTGTATAAAGCAAATAATGTAAAACAAACATTATATACAACTAAAATCCTACATACAATTTACACGTTGGACTTTGTAAATCAAAATGTAACTTTGTATTTCTTGTGTTGGTAACGGGATAGCATGCAACTTGACTTAACCAAACTTTTACACAGTTTGTACCTACGTATTGATAAATCTAAAATATGGAATCATTTCAAAAGGGTATGTTTTGTTTGTTTGACTCTGTTAAGTTGCATGATATATATTACGTAATCAAACAGCACATTTACTAATTAGAAGTACATTTAATTAATTCAAATTCTTGAATTTTAATAGTTCTTAAATAAAAAGAATAGTTCTTCTTATCAAATAATAATTCTTACAGTTTAACAACAGTATAAGAGTATAAAAGATGGGTTTTCTCACAGCATAGTGTTAAAGTATAAAATAAATTATACTGAATAGGTCGGTGTATGCATTAAATTTCGATTTTATTGATATTAAAATTAACTAAACAATTCACTAATATGTACAGTTATCTGTCTAATCATGCATTTAAAAGAGCATTGTGTAACATAATTTCAGAATTATAAAGAAACAGAACAGAGATGTATAAACAGAGACAAAGCAAACATGACTGATTCAGAAGATGACTATGAGGGGGGGGGTTAAGGCTATTAAGGCTAGATACATTACATTATATTATAAATAGAAACAGTATTGTCAAGGTGGGCAAATTAATAAAGTATACCACTTGAAAAATTATTAAAATAAATATATTAATTAAAAGGGACCGCACTTTCAATGTAATTGACGCTCATCTCTCCGTATTCAATTGTCTATTTATTCTTTTTATCCTTTTTGACCATGAATATAATGTGAAGTCACATCGAAAACTCGGTCCCTTTATAATGATTACATTTATTTAAAAAAAAGTGATTTATCATATTCATTACATTATAGAGTTGAGCATATACTCACATGTATATCAATACATACCATAACACTAATGCCTCATGCAGTAAATTAAGTATCGAGCAAATGCATCTCTCCACTTTGATAAGAAATAAATACAAACACCAAATATTACAATATTTGTATTTATTAGTCATAGTATACGAATAAATGAATAAAATAAACTACAGACTAATTAGTCAGCCAATCAAATACGTTAAAATAATCAACTTTAAAAGCTAATCCTTGCTAATCTCCGTCGGCTATATTACATTGTCATAAATGTTTCTCGACAGGTCAACACGAGCACATTGTGTGCCTAACTAATATTGGTGATCAACAATAAACTTTCCATATGTGTACTAAGAGATTTGACAGAAAAATTAGTAATATATATTATCCCTGTAAGTTGTTCGGACAGAGGTTGCAACTAATTTGCTCTATTTTTTAACTTATGTAAATGAAACTTAACATATGGCCAGAGGTACCTGTCAATATGGTTTATTTCCGAAGTCCTATTCCTATTAATTGACACAGATTTTCGGTACTTGGAGGCCTCACAAAGTTTCAGGAATCAGCGCGCCAGTTACATATTTACCTCATCGAGTTATAAAAAGGGGTTCACGGCTGACAATGCTCGTGAAGACAACTATGTAAGTCTCTATTACGAATCGGAGTCCAGCATGACAGGGGTTTACTTCCAGATTCAACTGCCTCGAAAGCAGTATATCACCGTTTTCCACTACAAAACGAAAAATACCTTCCCAAAGCACACTGTCCTAGTAAGTATATTACATTGTATGTATATTCTTCAAATAGAAATTTGAATAACTAGAACCGACAAACTAATAACATTGACTCGTGCAATTTATACACACCAGCAAGGAAATCTGTCTGACTATGTATGTCGTTAGTTCTCAAAACAGATTGTCACTTAGGAGATACTTTTTTTAATTTTTAAAGGAATATAATTTCATCAAAACACTATATTTTTATCTAATTTAAAAATTGACGGTATGAAAGGATTTTATCATATTTGTAAACAACTCTAAGCCATATCGCCACTGTCAAATTGATGTTTACTGATTGTGTTTGTTTCCTTGTGGAGTTATTTGAATTTCGCGCATAAATAGTAACTTCTGATTGGATGATAACAAATTCATGTTTTAATTTATTTGCACTACGAGTAAATTATAAAGCATTTCTATTCTTAATATTTATAATTTAAAATGACATCATTAGTGTCGTTTACATTTATTAAAAGTTATATAATATTATTATATTCATGATATATTTTAAATATCTCAAACAATATCAAATGGCGCGAAACGTAATATGTATTTATTCAACATGTAATATTATCTGCTAACTCCTTTGAATTATTAACAGATGAAAAATAGCTCCTCTTCTGAAAGCCATCATTCGAAAGTCATAGGACGAAATGAAATGCAAAACTGTTGGTACGCGAAGATCAATAATATCTGTGATGTTATCAGAATTGAACCAACCCATGGTGGAATAATGCGCATTAATTATGTGGAAGTTTATGGACTTGAAATTAACGGTAACGGTTTTTTAATCTAATTATAAATTAAATAAATTCTTTCATTGTAACTTCAAGCAGGATTATTGTTTACTGTATATTATGTAGTCATCATAATCAACGAACAATCAAATAACGACAATCAACGACAATCAAATAAAAATAATGCATTTATAAAGCATTTATATTGATCGATACACCTGACATTATTATACTGTAATATATAATGGATAAATGCCTATTTGTTCAATAATGCTTTATTAAAACTTATTGCTTTCTCAAACTTCTGTAACAAAGCTGTTACAAAGCTACTTCTTCAAAATTTTACTTTTTCAATTATTTTGGATTGTTATTGAGTATGACTATTGGTACCTACAGACATTATATATAATGAACAAATGCAAACTGATATTTTATTTCACTCGAATTTCACAAATAAGTATATACATTATATGTATGAAGATTCAAAGCTGTACTTATTATTATTGTAGAGGGAAAAATTATAAAATCGTCTACTTGTTCATGCTACACTATAATATAAATACTGAATAAACTATCGAAGGGCTATAACTTTTCTATATACATACGAATTATTTTGTTTAGAAACCGAAGAAATTGAAAATACTCACCCAATACCACTCACAGTAAAGAAACCCGATTTAATAGCGCATCAAGACTTCCACAAGAATTTAATCGAGACAAACTTACCAAATGACAATGAGTACTTGCATACACCCCAAAAGTGCGTAGAGAGCTTTAAATGGGTATCCATTACTTTAGATCGAAGATACAAGGTACGATATGTGGCCATCTTTCTCCGTTTGAACTATCAGGAACCTGTCGCCTATTTAGAAGTAAGTGCGTAATATATCATCAAATAGGTAAATAACTTGTATATATTTCTGTCAAATAGGTAAATAACTTTCCTATATATTTCTGTCAAATAGGTAAATAACTTGTATATATTTCTGTACTTGTATGAAGACATTTTTATATGATATACATTTAATTCTAATTTGCGCAAAGTATATAATTTTACAAATGTTTATGTTTGGAATTGCGCTTAATTATTTTTTGATAATATTCGTTATTCAAAAAGATTTTCCATGTACATATTTATCGATATCTATAAGTTTTAAAATCTTAGTGCATTACTATTGAAAGGAACAAGGTTTAAAAATAAAATAATTTTTAATTATTATCATTTATCGCTTTTTGGATTTATTCCTTATTTGGAAATCCATCCGAAATAGTAACTTTTCTCCTGACGGATAAGAACCATTTATTCAGTCAGAATTAAATATTTTAGCGGAAGAAATTTTTATTTCAGAAGCAATTTCTACACAGAAAAGTATATCTAGTTTAATTTTACACAATTATAATCGTTTCCTTAGGTAGTTATTATAGTGAAATAATTTACACTACACAGTTAAAAACATACACTCATTAATTTACAACTAACTAAATTATAACTAATAATGTTTCTCAACACAGTTTAAATATCTTATGCATCATTAATTATATGAGTTATATATTTAGTACATTATAAGATAAATTTGATAATTTCGAAAACACCATATATTACAAATTTAGCTAAAATTGGTTGGAAGATTCAAATGCTTTAAATAATGACTTAAACATTTAATAACATCTTCGCAGGCTCGTTCCAGACTGAATTACTTACTAAAAGTAAAAATACGCATCCCCCATTTTAGGCCCTTGATACTAAAGAAAAGTGGTACGTTTGTTTTACGGAGAAAGTTGGCAACCAATTCAACTACCACTTGGTCAGAACTTGTATTATAATAACGGATAAATTAAGGTTCCGTTTTATAGATGATGAAGTTAATGATCTTGAGAGAATCGGTTTGTGCGAATTTAGCATATATGGGATTGACTATGGTAACTATAAAAACTATTAATATTTATGATATTTTTATGTATTGGCATTTAGTTTCTATTTCAATCAGTCAATAGCTTCCTCATTGATTAATTTACTTAATTTGTTATAGTCATTGCGAAATATTAGTATTCAAGTATAAAACTATTTGATAAGAGATTATAACAAAAGACTATTATAATCATATACTGAATAATAATAAATGTAATATTTACATGCCAAATTTCTCTCTATATACCTAAATATATACAACTTTTATAATATAATGCTTTGCATACGATGTTAAAATCAATAACACCTTAGAATACATTAAAAGGTGTATTACTCAACAGTCTACGTTTCCAATTTTATCTATTAACCATAGATAGAGTTTTGACTCTAATTGATTTTATATGCATCGCGCTGTACATTTTGTCGATAGAAAATCGTTGTATTTTAATTAAGTTTGCCTAAATGGGTAAGAAATAAGTAGTATTATTTTTATAATTATTGTATTAATTATCGTGACATATTTAATTTTTGCATGTCACATGAGTCTATAAAATATAGTTAGCTACATTTGTATCTAAATATTTTATTATACACTTACTATTTAAGAGATATTGTATTTAAAGCATTATTTCACAACATTTTTAGGGTAAGAAAATAGTAGTACAAACTTTCATCAATAATCAAGAAGAGTTGCAACTCAATCTATTAATATTCTATGCTATTAACTATAAAGCTTATGTAAGTAAAAGTGAATAATATATTTCCAATAAACAAAAAACTTTTCTAAAAATGGAAATAGTTCATGTGTCGTTATTATTTGCTATTTGAGATTACTAATTCTATTAGTATTTAAATTAAATTCAACCATCTTATAAGAGTTTATTTTATGTCTACTGAAATATACACAACTCATAACAAAAGATGCATATTAATTAATAAATAATTCAATTATTAAATCTTCGACATCCTTTCATCATGGTAGATTCTTGGTGAAGAGAGCTTTTCCTTTTACCGACAGAATGCTGATGTATCACCAGTAGTATCACCTGCGTAGATAATATTATATATTCCAATATGTGCTTATTTTCATGATGTTCTATAGATGACCCATCTCCAAGGGCAACCACAACAACCACAACAACAACAACAACAAAACTAATTGAAACTACCAAAGTAACCACCACATTTCTAATTAAACCAACAACCAGCAGATTAGAAGGTAGTTATATAATTTATATAAACGTTTGTAACGCTTTATGATCATCTTCATATTAATTTATTTATTGTCAATTTTAAGGATATTAGTATTTGCTTGTAAAGGTATTTAAGATAAATTCTCTTCAAAATTACAACTATATAATTCAAGTCTGTAATATATATAGTTAAATAAATTTTCAATAACATTGAACTTTATTGTAAAATACGTCTATTTAATTAAAGTTTACATTTATGTTAAAATATCTTAGAGCATAACGTAATTGCTTTAAATCTTATATACACTTATAAACATGTTGCAGAATGTCGTTGTCCACAGTTGTATTTGAGTCTCGTTCTTCGTAACATGTTTAACTGTTATTGTTGTAGGAATCTTGTGTTGTTGAGTTGAAATGAGGTATAGGTTCATATTTTAAATATTGGATACTATATAAATTTATCTAAATACGTATAACAGAGTCCTATATAGACATTTGCAATTATAAATTCGTATATATTTTTTGAGTACCTGATTCCTGAAATATCCTTCACAGAATGTGCTGCCTTTACTTTGAAAGTGCAAATTGAGCCATCTTCTTAAGGTTTTATTACACATCTATTTTACATTACGAAAACTGGTAATGTATATTTTGTGTAGTTTTAAAATACTAAAATAATTATGAAAACAATTATAGCTCGATTAATTTACCAAAGATGCTTAATTAATCCACTTTAAATCAAGTTACTTTAAATTATAACATTATATTTTTATTTTTTTTGTTACTTCTCGGTAGAGTATACTTTCTATTCATTTCTTCTTCTATATAGCAATTGACAAGATTATTTATTAAGTTGAAATATTTTTCATTCGTTTATGCAATGTTTTGTATTTTACAAATAATCTTTAATATTAATCTTTTTTCATTTTCCTATATTTGCAGATACAAGCAGCCAAAAAACAAAGCCATCAAATTCAACAAAACAGATCGAGACAGACGAGACTACCATGGAGGACATTTTGACGAAGGACTCAAACAGTATATCACTTATTTTATGAATAAGCTATATAAATTCATCAATAATCAATAATCAATTAAAAAGCTGTACGATAATGAAATAAAAATACAAAATGTTTGAACTTTCACCAGAAACAAAACTCACTGCGTAGTTTTTGATTTTATACTATATTGTGTAATCGGATTAATTCGTCTCTACAAGTGGCTATAATATCACTGTAAAAAATTATACGTAATTTTACGTAATCGGTTACAGCAACTTTTTTCACGTAATCGATTGCGTAAAATTACGTATAATTTTACAAATTACAAAATGTAAGCTGTAATTTTACGTAAGATATTATGTAAAATAACGAAACAAAAATGAAAGCTGTATTTTTATGTAATATATTACGTAAATTTACGTAAATCAATTTTGTTACGTATTTTTACGACATCGATGATGTAAATTTACGAATCTTTTACGTGCTTGTGGCCTTAAAAATGAGTACCTACTACATATCGGTATTATACTGTATAATTGACAAGGTAACTAAAGTAAGGTATTTACTTTTGAACATTGCTAGCCATCACCGAGCATGACCGTTTGCAGTTGACTAATAAGTAGTAACCTCCTATTTTATTTTAAATGTTAAGAGAACGACACGTGAAAACACATTAGATGGTTTCAATTACATTTACACCATAGAGTAATTACTCTATGATGTACACTTTATAAGCAAAATACATTTCGTATAATAATTATAGTTTTAAATGAATTAAATACAAAAATTGAACGGAACATATGGTCACCACTATATGACATGTACCTAAATAGTACATTTATCCATTTAATTATGTATAGAAGATGCTCACTACGTTGATATAAAAATGCAAATAATTGCTGATTGTTTACATTAAATTACTTTTAACTGTAAAATATATGCATAATTAAATATATTTGATCTGTTTTTCACGGATATTTTTTAGAATCTACACCGATTAGTACAAGTGAAACACATATGGCTGTCATAGAAACACCAAAAAGAAACAATGGTGAGATTATGCATTTTGTTTTGAAATACAAAAAAATAGTATATCAATAAAGATTGTTTTTTCTACTCTCTTGCAACCACCGATCAGTCATTACTGCAATGATGTTACAGGTTATGTAAGATTTATGTATGAATAGTGTAAATCAACTTGAAAGTTCTTTAAAAAAATGCACGACGGTGAATCTGGAGTGAATTGGTTTTTAGAATATTCAAGTATGTTAACGTTATAATATATAATCAACAACGTAATTTTATAATCAACAACATACATTCTTATTATTAAAAATTTCTAAAATTCCGATACAATAAGACAGAGACATTTTAGATTGTTTATTACGATATTTTACATTTAATTTTAATTGAAATCATAGAGTAATAATAATAATACCATTCAATATATTATTACTTTATGATTAAAACATTCACATTGTTCTCCCCTTAACTGTAATATGTTTTTGCAGAAAGTAAATATTTGCGAATATGTTTTCTGTCTCATGTTTTTTAATAAAGTTTATTAAATATATTATTTTCCTGGATTTCTAGGTACTTTTTTATTCGTGTAGTTCTGTAAAAGTCAATAAAAATAATGCACAGGAAATATAAGCTGTAAAATGTAGGCAATGATCGTGAATTCCTATGATCAGTCTTAGAATTTAAGGATTGATTAGTTTTATATAAAGTAAAGTATTTATATCAATGATCCTTATTCTACTATTGAAATCTACTTATTTCGTTTTAGTGATAATAACCGCGGTGATGCTCGTCCTGATAATTGTTCTAGCTACTCTTGGAGGAATCGGCCTGTTTGTCTATAGGACCTACAAAAACCGATCACAAGGGGGCGAAATGGAGATGTACGTTGAAGACACCGGATTTCCAGACACATCTTACCTTCAGAAAGAGCGAACTTCTGTTTTAAATAGTTACCCTAATGAACACTCGGATGGGGAAGCGACCTTAAATGACCCCAATTCAGTCAAATTAATATATGAGGAGGTGTTCTAATAGTAGTAACAATACTATTTATGTAAACATGTATTCCTTATTGTACTTTATTAACTATAATTTAGAAATCAATGCAAGTTTATCAAGTACATTTCATGAAATAAATTTACTGATTGTCTAGAGTACAATAATTATTATTGCTTACATAAAAACACATTTGACACTACAAAGTTACAAAAGTCCACTGTATGTGTGACAATTTGTATATCATGTAATATGAAAGGTAAATATAGCATTTTATGTAATATTGTATATAGTTTTCTTCATACATACAACAGTGTGAAGTAACGTTGCCCAGGGTAAAAATATGTCATGATTCATTGGATAGAAAACAACATTATTTTTGTACATAATTAGTTTCTGTCTGCTTAAAGTATGTCTTATGTCAAGTTATGTTAGTAAGTTCTGACATTTCTTAAATATAGACAATTCCGATTCAGTGGACATCTAAAGTGGGGTGTCTGAATGTGGTCTATCAGTATGAGGAAACTTAAATTTAAAAAATTATTTTTAGCCAAATTAAACTAGTGGTGTCAATTATTTCTAGAATATGAAATGTGATACTGATAAATGTCATTTGACAAGATTTCTGACAAAAATTTAATAAAAGCTCTTCGCTATGAAAAATCGCGATTTTTACTTTAAAATGATCGATTTCACTATTGCAAAATAGACGATAATTTTTATTAGATTATTTTCCTCAAAATACAAAAATATATAATTGTTTCATTGCGTAATAAAAAATATTTTATTTACATAATCATATGTTAAATACCTATGTTATAAAATAGTTTTTCTCGTTCTTACTACGACATTAATTAATGTTAACTTAAACAAAATATTGTTTAATTAATAAAAATGACTGTCCACGCCAGAAATTTAGTTTAATTAGATTAATAAATCTTAAACTTTTCTTCATTTTGGAATAATTTTTGCTCAAAGATCGTGACAGAATGGTAAGTGTACGAATTTATTTTTTATTATCCGATCAATGTCCATCTAGGAGTTGTAAAAAAGATCTCGATTCAAATTGTCTTTTACAAATGTCTCACTTCTTTCCAGACGATGAGCCATCCATTGTCTCATAATAAATTGTTCTCCTTCATCTTTTGCTTCCTTGAATGTTATAACACGA
Organism: Invenusta paracnida; assembly: GCA_036023295.1. NCBI lineage: Eukaryota > Metazoa > Platyhelminthes > Proseriata > Coelogynoporidae > Invenusta > Invenusta paracnida. The sequence goes on along the minus strand of JAYRBW010015108.1, from coordinate 2,934 downwards.
AAACGGTCAATATAACGACACTGTTAACTATCTGACATATCTCAAAAAATGATAGAGAAAATTCAAACATTTCAAATATTCACACTCGAAATCTATAGATTTACTGTGAAAATCTATTTGACGCTGTACTTATGTGAAAATCTATGGAAAGTGCATGTCTATGCAAATTCTTATTTTACGGGACGGTTCTATTTGCAACACCTTGTACATAATCCCACGTATAAATGAAATCTTCCTGAGTATTTAAAAGTTTAAGCTTGATTGATGCACGCAAAATTTGAAATTTTCCAATAATTTGAATGACGCGCGCAATTTTAAAGTTACTAGAAGATGAGTCGACTTTTGAAATTCCTGTTCAATTTAAATTTTGCGATTTAAAATTATTTCAATTTCACAAATTTTAAGTAGATAACTTACTTGTTTTAATCGAGAAACTAAATGTTTTAGATATATCACGAACATTTTTTGTGCAAGCTTAACGCTCTGTAATCTGCAATATGAAATTCAGCGTCTGTTCCAACGGAGTGCATGATATTTATTTCTGAAGCATCAATTATTGTTTCATAGATTGATTCATCAAAGATTGTTTCATACTTTAGTATTCTCTGATAATTATGAGAGTACACTTTCGTTTCGTTAAATCAATACCAGATAAATTATTTTTTAGGAGCATGCGCATGATAATCTTAAACGGATATCTTTGTTATTTGAAGTACCTAGTACCCGATTTTGTACAGGGTATTTTATATATTATTTATATATTAACAGTGTTTTGAAGTTATTAAAATAACCTTTTAGAATTATTCTTACTAAATTTTAACTATTTCACATTTGAGTGGGTCATAAATGAGATTGAGTTAGTAAGGGATGAAAATCACACCTTCAAGTGAAGTAGATTTAGTCCGCTTTATTAAAAGTGAAATAGATTTAGTCATCGAGCGTCAATGTGTAGAAATGTGAATTCAAATTAGTTATAGTGATTTTAATTTAGTAGCTTCGCGATTTCCCAATTCTCGCTGAACTTGAGGAGTAGTGAGAGAACGTTTCAGTGCCGCCTTTAGGCAGGAAATTGCTCTTTACGTCATATTTAAAAACGAAAAATAGGGTGGAAGTGAACCCGAGCATTATCATAAATTATTGTAAATTGATCCGGAATCAATGTAGATATCTCCATAAGAAATCTCATGAAACTGTCATTGTTCATGCCACCTTTCACAAACATCGCAGTGCACCATCTACAAGGCCCCATGTTGGACTAATCGCAAGGCATACTGTCAGATTCTGTCTACGCTGACCTTCAACTAATCTCACCGCTCGATATCCATGTGGTGCTCGTCCTTGAGTTCGAGCTGTCCAGACGTTATATCCCATTTCATCAAGAAAGATAAGATTTTGCTGTAGACCATCATCAGCCATCATTTATTCGGCATAGGTACAACGTTTATCTTTAACTCGAGGTACATTCCATTGATATGGCGCTCCTCGAACTAGCTTGAGGGTAATCAGTTATCCGTCAAACGCTCAACTTATAGTTTGGATCGTGCATTGATTCCATTGAGGATAGTCCGCCAACAAGCATTCCCGTATCTCATTGAGCGTTATCGTTGGTTTTTCCTCAATGAATCCAACCGCAGATTCGATCATTTCCACACTAAGACTTCGTTGGCGATTGCCTCCTCTTTGTAGCAGTATTCGTCTTCCATGCTGCCTGAACGCCACAATGATATTGCGAACGATTTGTCTTTTGATGCCGAGTTCATTTCTAATGTGGATCCAGTGTCTGTTTCCCTCGAATGCGGCTATAATTCGCTGCCGATCTATTTCATTAATTTTATTATATGGACCATGCGGCTTAATGACTAACTTTATTTCACTTTGACTAAATCAAATGTTTGCTGCGAATGATTCATTTATATATCGCCACTATTCGACTAACTCTATTTCATTTTCATCTGCATTGCAAATTGAGTAGTGTTCATATTTGAAAAAGATTCTGACTAAATCAATTCCACTTAAGTAATAGCATATATAGATAACTGTAGTATTCGCTTACTAATCCAATCTCCCTTATGACCAACTCAAATGTGAAAAGGTATAATATATGAATAATAGGCCAAAATAGTTTTGCAAGAAAGTTATCTAGCATTTTATAATGATATCTATTTTTTTAATTTGTTTAGAAACATTAATAGTAATTTACTTTATTAAAATATAAACATGTATTCCTGTTCAGAGGGTGACCACATAGTCGAGAATTCAAAAATATGCTTCAATTTGAGCATTTTATATTTGAGTTCTAAAGAATACTGGGTAGATTGTTTCACGCTTTGCCGGGATTTAATCATATACACAGGTTAATTAGTCGCCGTAGTCTTAAAATAATCAATCGATAATTTGCTCAATGCTGCAGCGCAAATCAATTTGTTAAGGAGTTTGTACCGGGGCTCGAACTTGCTACTTTCCGGTTTCAAGGCAGGAGTCCTACCCACTTGGCTACCAGTCTCATTAAAACTTTACCTGTAAGATTGCATTCTTATACTGGATTATTACACACATACAATGAGTTTTCCAACATTTTAACATAACATAATATTAAGTTACTTGCTATTATTACCGGGGTACGCCCAAAGACGTTTAAATATACCTAAACTAGACACGCGCTGAAATATCTGTAATTTCGGTTTCGAACCAATTTTTTGTTTGGTAGGCAAAAGAAATAATTTACTATCTTTTATAGTATAAACGGTCGATTTTCAAGCGGGAAAATGTACCTGATATAAAATGCTGATATGAAAAGTAAAATTATAGACATATGCGACAGAATGTCAGCTATAACACATTGTAATTTATAGGAGTATAACTTAAATAATAAAAAGTTTGTCGATGACCGCGATTTTATAAAAAATATGCATAGTTTTGCCTTATAGTTTATGT
>JAYRBW010015097.1:0-13039 GCA_036023295.1 Invenusta paracnida | reverse complement strand
TTGCGCTGATGATACCCAATAGGTTGAAACCGGTACGTAAGTGACTTTGCTTGATTGATGCTGTGATCTTTATTTGTTTATCTACTGCATGGAACTACCTCGCATTATAACAATTATTATCATTAATAGGTACAATTAAGGGACAATTTACTTGAAATAAATGAATTAACAATACGTCAAAAAAGATAACCAAGATAAGCATGAAGACCAATATGTCCTGTAATCTGATAAGGTGACCAAATAAAGAAGACCAATTAGATAAAAAACAAAAAACACGATTTCAAAGACCAGTTGTATAGGAAGATTGGCAGATTAAATTAACATTCAATAATAAATTAGTGTTAGAGGAAAAACAGAAGTTAAAATAGCGTTATTACATCTAGAAAGAGACACATCTAAAAACGGAAGAGAAACAGAATTATGTTCAATAGTAAATGTTATGTTAGGGTGCAGTGTGTTAATGTGGCGCAAAAGTTTATTACAAGTCTTCTACAGGTCTTCTTTACATAATCATTTCTCCAGTTTACAGAACATGTTTGTTTCCAATGCTTATCTTATAGTTTTAAATAAAAAATAAAAGCAAACACTTGTAAGAAAATGTTTAAACGTTTTCAAATATACAATATTCTTCATCAGAAAATTTTAAAATGTGTACAAATTGTAAAAATTATAGATTAAAACAAGAATTGAGAATTACAGAGAATAACATTATTAGAACGAGAGAGAACAACAAGAAAAAAACAAAACTATTGGTTAGAAATATTTAAGAAAAAAGAGGAACCATGGTTTGCAAGTTGACTATTTAAAGAAGGATAAGACAATTTAATATGGAGAGCTTCTAAAACATGAACATTAAAAGTAGAGGAATTCTTAGCTAAATTTTTGAAACTATTACAGTTATAAGAATTAGAACTGGAGTTACAATAAAGAAGATGGTCACCAATGGCATCGCACTCTTAATTTTATTTTCTGTAATTCTCAATTTTTGTTTTAATCTGTAATATTTACATTCTGGGCACCCTTTTACATTTCCTGAAGAAGAATATTATATATTCTAAAACGTCTGAACTTTTATAATAAATTATCCTACAACTGTTTGTTTTTCTTTTTTCTCTAAATATTTTTCTCTACCACAACTATATTATCCTTATTCTCTTTTTTGGCACATTGTTAACTCATTAATTTCTAGTAAATTGACCCTATTTGTGTACTGTTCCAATTTTGGTAATTTCTGCGTTAAATTTAAGCAACTTTTTATGATCGTTTATTATGTGAGCAATTACTTTACACAATAGACTTGTTTTTTTACTTGTAGCTCTTCTTTCTAATATGATCTATAAATTTAATTGTTCTGAGAACAAAGGGTGCTATCTATAGGTAAAACGAAACGGCACTTATATAATTACATTAAGGAACACAAATCTCTTTATTCATCTGCTATTTGTACACATGGGTTGTTATGTAATTTTAAATGTAAATTAGATTTATCTGTTAAAGATTCTCTTTACATAAAATTGTCTAAGTTATTTGTTTCAAATTGTCTAGGCCTTAATCGTAATTTATTTAATTCTGACTCCTCGTACGTTTTAAAACTGTATATATACAATAATTAATATTAATTATATATAATTAATTTGATCTTTATTCGCTGTGTTTATTCAGTTTCTTATTTTGTATAAATACATTAATGCATATGCCCTCAAATTGTTTGCCGGATGGTGCTGTTGGCAGCAGCGAAACATGTTGCGCTTTTAATAAATGTTTTTAATGTTTTTTTTATGTACGCCATAGAGTCAAGAGTCAACGACAATAAACATTAAATTAGTCTGCCATCTATGTATTTAGGTGTCATAGCATTTTGCATATTCTCATTTTGCATAGTCGCATTTGGCATAATCGCTTTTGGCATAATCGCATTATTTGACATAATCATCGATGAAATAAGTCGAGTTATCGCATCTCGCACAATTTATAAAAAATATAAAAAACATGAATACACAGTTTACTTAAAGTTTTAAAATACATCAAAGGTACTAAAACGTAGCAAAGATCGGTATCGTTTAATTACCTGCTACTTTAACACTCCAGACACGGATCCAGCATAGTGTACACATCAATGTCACCGTTGATTAATCTCTGACGCACACGAACAAAACGCTCCGTTCTATACTGTGTCTCCGGCTTGGAGTAACCGAAGACGTTGTTCGTTGGTCTGTTGCTCTCTCTTTATTAATTCAACCACGGCAAAGATGTTGGGGTGAAGACGGTTCAGTTGACGATTCATGACCGAGTGCCATGATTCCAGTTGATTGTTGGTGTAGTGACCTTTTACGTTGTCATATTGTTTCCATAGTTCTTTGAAAATAAGGCTGTAAGTTGATTGATATAGTTTGTTGTTACGTAATTCATGTATTGTTGTGAAGCATCATCATCGACTTCATTCAAAACTTGTAAGCAAACGTCGTCAACCTGATGTGGAGGTACCAACAGCAGAGCACTAGCACGACGAACTCTATGGCAGACCAAAGGGTTCAGACACGTGCATCTCACTTATTCAATGTATAACTCTCGTGTTTAAAGTATTTTGCTCTTATTTAACATATAACTCTCTTATTTAATGTATTTTTCTTTTATTTAATGTATATCTCTCTCATTTTTTGTATTTCTCTCTAATTTTATGTATTTCTCTCTTATTTAATGTATTTTTCTCTTATTTAATGTATTTCTCTCTTATTTTTGTATTTCTCTGTAATTTAATGAATTTCTCTCTTTTTTTGTATTTCCTCTAATTTAATGAATTTCTCTTTTTTTGTATTTCTCTCTAATTGAATGTATTTCTCTATTATTTAACATATAATAACTCACGTATTTAATGTATTTATCTCTTATTTAATGTAAAACTCTCTTTATATCATTTAGATGATCTAAAACTTCCACTAAATTACACTTCATAGTCGCTTTTCAATTGAAAATTCAATTTTCGGCGATATTCAGTATCGGTGAATACGATGGGAGCAACCTGAGCTCGATGTTTGGTTGAAGTTGTGTCTCAGCTGAGCGTCGTTGGGTCGTTGCCAAAGATGAAAACACTCTCTATTATTTGGTAAATTTGCAAGTAAATTATGATGAAAATTAATGATGTCATCGCCGTTATTTCGGCATTCAAAAAGCTCGTGGTGAACAACACAATGAATGTGACTAATAGCAAATGTCATTGTCGATTCCGACCCCTCCGGCAAAATTTCTGCAATCTTCTTTCACACTATCGCAAGCGTGTAAAAATAATGTTCTGGTTGTAAAATATCGTTTATATATCATGTTTTACTTAAAAATTGTCAAATACTATTTTTATATAATATTATTATCTGCAATAACGAGTACAATCTACGTTTTGTTACTACGTTTCTTGCCTGTTTTTGTGGAATGATTTCGATTTAAAACATTAAACCACATCTAAGAAATATATTTTGTTTGCTGGGTTGCTAGGCGATTTGATTTTTTAGGTCAATTTCACACTCACTTAAAAAACTATCTATATGTTTTCCCGATAAATAGAGACGTCGATAGAACAAATGCGTCGACGTCAGATCAAATAGAGACGGCTGAGATTTGATTTTTAAAATCGCTTATTTCGTCAGACCAAATGTTGACAAGGCCATATCAAATGCGTCCAAGTTAATTTAACTGATTACACAATAATAATATAGAGCGTTAATAAATTACAATGTTAACTGAGAGTTGATATTTATGTATTGTGACATGTTAAATGAATGCCTTTTGTATGTTTATATATATAAATACATATAAAATTGTGAACAATTATCCTTAATGCAAACTACATATATGCGTAAAATAAATAATACCTAGAGTAAAAAATTAACTACGTTTAATGCATTAGAGCGTAATATTTCCATATTTTCAGGCTAGTATTTGCATAAATATACCGATAACTTCTATTACATAAATATACCTATATACCTACCTACTCATTAATACAGAACATCGTCTGCTTCCAAAAAATTCTAAACATGAAGTGGTTGAAATTTGAAAATATAGAGCATAATTAAACCATAAATAACTTTAATTCATGAAAACTTATTTAAAAGAAAATTTTACTATTTCACAGCTTTTTACCTTGTCTCAAAATAAGAACGAGCGTTAACTCTTCGTAATTCTACGAAGTTCATACGATGACTTTGATAAACACAGTTTTGCACTGTCGTACGAGCATTTTATCCTTTACCATATTAATGTAATATTACGAATGTTTCGAGTGTTAAGACACAATGAGTTTTTCTTCATATCTTCGTAAGATGATTTTAGTAGCTGGTCCCTGCCACGAAGCGTGTCGGTGACGTTTGAATTCGATGGGTGTTCAGCGTCTAGATGAAATGATGGCTGCCTCCATTAAGTGCAAATAATTACTTAATTTGTCTGATTCTGTTTCCTTTTGTTCATGCTTCCGCTTATGTTGAGCCACTTTTTGTTTCCTGTCGGATAGGACAGAGACCATTTTCTCAATTTAACTTTGAATAGTTCAATTTGTATTTCTTTGGAGTTCTTATGTGCTTCTAATTCTGCAGAGGCCTTTATCTTTATGTGTTTCTTATCTTGTACTATGAATTTCTGCATCTATAGGAACCCTTGGTACTTAAAATAACAATGGTCCATTTATTGGTTTGGCTTGTTGGGTTATTTTGTATTTCTACTATTATATTGGCTCTTTGTAATTAAACTTTCTATGATCCAATTTGTGCTTCTACTAATTTATGCCAGTAATACCCCCAGCTTCTCAATAAACATGTTTTTTATTAAATGGGGACCAATTCCGATGGTCCAATGTGTGCTTTTACTCAAATTGACTCTCTTGTGTTCTTAGGAGCTGGGAGTTCTTTAAATCCAATGTTTTTTGTTGCTTATGTTAAGCCCTTATATAAGTTCTACAAATTTAAATAGTTCAGTATATTTTTCTTTTAAATGTTGAAAAGTATTCTCTATATGTTTCTTTTGATAACTTATGACATCCATTTCCATAAATATGTATTGTGTTTATTTGAGGCTGACAATTCAACAACCCACTTTTCCATGGACCAGAAGGGGAGGTAGCAAAAATGTCTTACATACATGAATTGTACACAAATATTTCAATAAAAAGTTGAAATAGCAATTATACTCATAATAATCATAGTGGTTATTTGGAATCTGAAAACATATCATGTATTAGACAGCAATAGATTTAATCCAAACAATATGTCTTTTATGTTTTTTCAAAAATCTGTACATAGCGAAACTGGGTTCGTAAGTTTATAACAATAAGATATTGAATTCATGCTTTAATTTATATACTTTTTAAGAGTATTTACTAATACTGAAATAATGGTATTATTAACGTGTCTGATTCTAACTGAGTTGTATGTTACTGTATTGATGTGGCATTGTATCAAGGCTTAATATAATGTCTTATTGACTTTTACTTAATTGGATGCATTTTAAACTATAATAATCTTATATTTATATACATATATATTAAAGAATTTAGAATACATTTCATGATTGTGCAACCGTTAATTTTATGTAACATATAGGATTATGTATACAATGTTTGAAATAACTGTAAAATTTGAAAAAGGGTTTACTTGTTATTATTTATTTTTTATCACTATGAGTTACATATATAGGTACATGAACAACATGTATAACACATTTATTTAGTTAAGTTATACATACACATTTATATATATATACATGTATATTTTTTAAAACGTATATTACACACGTAAAAATATTAGAGGCATAGTATAAATATCTATTGATATAAGTACATTTGCATATAAATAGTTCAAATTCTTATCGAGATATCTGTCATTTACATATATGTAGTAGGTATATATTGATTTCACGAAATATAAATAAATTCTTAGACGTTTACACGTACTGTATTATTAAACACACATATATATAAAAGGTATTTAGCAAATTTTCAAAGTAAATCTGAGCGATGTTTTACATACATACACATAATTTGTATCCAAACCTATCTACAAAATGAATATTAAAAGAGCATTTAGATGAAACCCCGGTCCACCATTTCTTCAATGGTTTCCGTGATAGGAGTCATGAGTTCAAGATAATTCGGCTGATGGCTCGTAATCGCCGCAAGAAACTCAACATCGGAAAGAAGAAGAACAAGACTGTGAATCTCCTTCAGAGATTTTTCCGAGAGATGCGGTCTCACAATCTGAACAAGAAGGTCCCCGCAACAGATCAGCTCCTTAGAGAGTAGAGTAAACTGTTCATTGGAAACCCTTCGAGTACGACACATCCGGAGAAAGGTCTCAACAGCTGAATGAAGAGTCTCCTGAAACTCTAAACACATAGTGTCCTCTGCGGGACTTAGCACAGCGTTGATTTGGAGAAGAAACAACTTCATGTTTAGCTTCACTAATGTCTTGACGGCGTTGTGCGCCACCAGCTTCGATTGACTATAGAGCTGTATGAGGTTGTAGACGTTATCGATGAGCTGGGAAGCGGCATCATCGAGGAAGAGTTTCACTGCCCTTTTGCTCGCGAACTTGCTTACGAACTTCTTCTGAGCACGGAGACTTAAATTTCGAGCATTGAAAGAACTTTTACTTGTCATCTCTTTGTTTTCTTTTCCTGAGAAGAGGGGAAATAAAGTGCAGAATAAATGTAATGTTAGCATAGACATACTTAAGAACTCTACTAGTAAACAATTCACTTTCGGTTTGCAGGCAATAGAATTGCGTGATATAGTTTTTATATGCTACCTTGCAATTATAATTTACAAATGAGCTTCTGATGATATAGATCCGAATTATGTGCAAAAAGCCAAACTTATTTCAATTTGTATAATTTAATAGAAACATACAGCTATCATATGTACTTTAATTGATCTGGTTTTATTCAATATTCTATTCTATTCTTTTTAATAATTTTTATTAAATTCAGCAGTATGTCAAATCATATTTTAATATTTTATTAAAAATTAAGCATATTATAATATATATAAACAGTAAAATTAAAACTATTTTAAATAAAGATTTTTTTTCTTAAAGATTTAAAATAAGTAAGTGTAGAGGCCGGTGTATGCAGTAAATTTAGGGTTTATTAAGATTAAGATTAAAATTAACATAGCCATTCACTAGTTTTCGAAGTTATCATGAATTCTCAGTTCATGTCGTTCAAAAACTCATACACCGCGACAAGCTATTTCGACCCTCCCCTCAACTAAATGTGACCTCCATGACTGCTCAATAAATACCTAACAAATGGTGTAATAGCCGAATGATTATATATGACAACATGTCACAAATGCCAACTTTATTACATCGACATCTCTATAAAGCCTCTTCATATTAAAGCAAAGAACACATAAGATCGAACCTCGGCTCCTTTTACAGGCATCGTCCGACATGCAACAACACCGTCGAATCTTCGATGTAATAGACAGGGGATGCATTATTATCACCGTACGAGCCAAAGAAACAATCCCTATCCTCAAACTAAAACCCACAATAAACTCCCAAATCTAACTGAAACAATAAAGTGTACTCGCGCTCTTTGAATTTACATATATTGCGATCAATATTCTAATTGTGAGTTTGCTCAACTCTATAATGTAATATTAAACCTACACCTGCACTTGCACCTTCACACACACACTACCCAGCCTTCCTCCTCACTCTTCCCTTTTCATATACTATTCATAGTAGCTAATTATGTAGGTACACTTTGCCTGTCTATTCTTCTTTTAATTATTTATTCATAACCATAACCATACACTGTACACGTTTAAATGCATGATTAGGCAGATAACTACGAAAGGTAGATAATTGTTTGTTACTTTAATCTTAATAAAAACAAAATTTACAGCATATACGGCATTTATCTCTTCCCTTTTACTTATTGTATACTTTAACAACATCGGCAAAAACTATATTTTATTTTAGATACATGTTTCACTTATTCTAAAAATTATTAACTAGAAAGAAATGTTTAATCAAACACATTCCTTTATACTGTATCAAAACATACATGACATGTTTAAATTGTTAATTACTTTATTTTATTTTGTTTCACTACACTACACTACACTACATTATCTTTTTATTTATACATCTTAACAGAATTCAATAAATTATTTAAGATGCATAGATAATATTCAAACAAAATTTACTGCAAAATTTAAATTGTAGATTAAGCTACTATATAATAATTAGAATATAACGAATAAATAAATCAATTAAATGATACTACTAGGTTAATACTGCTAAAATAATATACATAGATATATGTTTTAGATTTAGATATCTCTAGGTATAATTAGCAAAATTATATAACATAAATTACAACAGTCATTACAGGTCACATGGTTGTCATAAAATGTACATACTTCAATCGTCTACTAAACATGCATTATCTGCAACTATAATGAATGACGTAATTAGAAAAATGCATAATACACAAAAATAATTCTTTCTTGAAATAGAATTAATGACTTTTTCTTTATGAGACAATTAAATATTGCACGAAATTAGCATTTTATTTAGCCTTTATAATTCGTAAAAAAATAAGGAAAATTCAGAAATACTATGAAGGAATTATTTTAAAATGAGTTCAATTATATGGAAATGTATTCATATTTTATAGAAATCTATAACAATAAAATATCTGTGAAGATAATATTATTAAATTTGGATTCTTTCCTAATATTAGATATTTCATGTAAAACATTGTTTTGCATACTAATCAACAGAATTATATGTAATTCAATTTAATATACTCAGCAGATTTGTATGATAATGAAACAACTAATTTGTATGATTTGTACAATGAAACTACAAAAGTTTTCTTTCGGACAACAACATTTCTTACATTTTAAGAGAATAAAAATTGTTGCAGAAAACTAATAGCAGCAACATTATTTATACACATATGCATGTAATCGCAATAATAGTTATAAGCAAATCGTTTTCATAATTAATTCAATAATGAAGAACCTAAGGCCTTATTTATAAGACAGATGACATGTTATTTATAGTTAGAATATTCAATGATTTAAAAAAATTTTGAACGTGTGTGTATACTTGATTTCCTATATTATACATGCATATATAATAATTTTAATGGAAGTTCAATTGTAATCTGCATTAACCATCGAATAATATCTTTATTATTAATTTAAAAAATATTTAACTGAACATTACAATAGAATCAAAGTCTATAAAACTTTGAAACAAGCAATAAACCTATAATAATATTATATACAAACATAAACATATTACATAACCAAATACAACATAAATCGCAATAAAAATATAAATCTTGTTATATTAAACTTAACCATTTTACGGTTTAGTTACGCGTATTTTATTCGTATTTTATTTTTAAATGCAGTAGAAGACTTCGTCAATATTTGAACATGTAATTAAATTAACATGGTCTAGATGTATCTTTTGATAAAAACCATGAAAATACATTGTGAATATTTCAAAATAAGTAAAAATCAATGAGCGGGGTTAATTTTAAAATGTTTTAATAAACTATAACTAACAATTCTTTGTTCGAAATAGTTGGTTTGTTCTACTAGAAGCAGAAAATATTTTATAATTGCAATACTTAGGTACTGAAAACGATACAATCATTTGTTCAAATACTTTTTAGATTCATGCAAATAATAAATTACGAACTAGATTAGTTATTAACAAAAAAAGAATATAAATAAAATCATTCAAAATTATTTCTTTAAAAATTACCTTTAATTCGGTGAAAAGAAACTTGCAATTAAAACTTGAACCAGGTGTAGACAAAATGTTCATGTATATAATTTCAATTTATTCACTTAGTGCAGACTTGATCCCAGAGGTGATACATTAACTAACACCGTATAAATGTAAGCGCATTATTGAAGTGTAAAGTCTCTATGTATAGTTGTAATGTTGCAATATAGCAATAAGCGTACAGATTTATTTTGTCATGTATTTATTTATATGTAAATTACATTGGGGATTCATAATAAAATATTTCCCAATTGAATTCAAGTACCCGTGATATTGGCCAATGAAGTGAGTAGATATAAGATGCACATACTTTATGATATTTATATACTGGTAATACATGTTTTCAACAGAAGGAATATTATAAGCAAAACAACGATTCATTGAAACAATGAACAATCTATGTGAAATGTGATAAATTAAGGTTTTAGCCGCAAATAATGTTGTTAATTGTACAAAAATTTTATAACGGAAAGAATATTCTTAAACTCCTTTTTAATAATTTAATAAAAACATTTAAATGTAAAATAACAATAAAAACACATACAATTACATTTTATAACGAAAATGTTGATTGTTACAAGGACACACATTAACTACGCTCAATTGTATTTATTTATACATGTTTTCAGAATAGATATCTACTACAATTATATTTTTAAATAACATTTTTATTTTTAATTAATCATTTTTAATAAATGAATTGGAAGTAAATAGAGTTCATCAGTTTATAGTTATCCTTAACAAATATATTTACTATAAGCCGACATTATGCTTATTATTATATCTTGGTTTACAATTAGCGCTTGATCTTAATTATATATATATTTTTAAGCATAAAAAAGAGAATATTTTGCAGCATATATTTATACGGTTTCTGATCACTTATTGTACATAAATGTGAATGCAAATGTAAATGCAAATAATTTCTCTTTTATAAATATTTGTTTTAAAATATTTTGGGACGGAAATAATATTTATTTTCAATAATTTCTTGATATATTTATTTAAAAAGTAGCACTACTAATATGTCTCTATATAAATCAAATATATTTATTTTCTAAAATATGAACAATTGCTTAAAACCTCTTATAATAAAAAAATACGTAGAATAATAATATTGTGCTTCCCATATCTATATAATAATAATAATATATCTATATTTACATTATGCAATTATGGTAAACATTAAATCTATAAGAATGAATAAAATATGACACAGTAAACTTATTATTGTATTACTTATTAAAATTCAAACTATGTCCATTAGATTAGATTAAATGTTATAACAAGTTTAATATTAAATTAATTTTCATATTAAATTAGGTTTGAAACTATTTGCAACATTCGTAATACATGCATATATTGTGGCAAAACAATGGAGTATACAGGTATATTAACGAAGTAATAATTATAAATATGCATAATATATATAATTGACCAAAATGATTCACTCACTGAGTAAAATTTTTAACGTACATATATGAAAATAATTTCAAAATTAATAAAGCTAGCTGTGATACTTGGTGTACTGTAATTTATGTTTCTATTTATATAAGAATTTTAGGATTTAATATGATCCATTTTGTTTTTATATTAAATGAAAATATAATAAGAGTCAAAATATATAAACAACTTATTCTATCTAAAATTTCACTATCAATTTAATTGATTAATCAGTAGTTTAAGTAACTGTTCATTAATTTAGAAAACATAAAATACAAAATCTAAAAACTTAACTGATATATATTTTTACAGTATAACTAACTACACAACTACATAATTGTTATATACATATTATATTTATAAAACAATTATTAACTTGATTGGAGTAAATAAATATGATTATTATGTAAATATTAATAAAACAATTTTATATATTGAATTTTAAGAGAATACATTAATTAAATCATAAATTAAAAGACGATAGACGATACCTGTTAAATCCTTTATTTTATCGATCAAGACTTTTAGAGGTGTGGATTTTGGCTGGTCCAATGCTCTAGCTAAGTCTAGCGATATATCTGACATTTTATCTCCTGATTTGAGGCGCTGAAGAAGTTGTTGAGCATCTTTATTGCCAGTGTGCTTGTACCATTTCTTGAGGGAATGTTTTAGTTCTTTAACTGTGGAGGAATTGGGAACAGCTTCAGCCATCATAAACTGTTTTCAAAATGTTTGACGACTTTATTCCCTCTGTTTTGACACAATATTTTCACAGAACTATGTTATTACGGATTTGACGCTGCAGTAACTATTTAATTATGTTGTCTGGTTCACAAATACGTGACGAGTAAGGTATATAATATGTTTGATGATAACAATATATTATTAACACATTTTTTCACCAATAAAAATATGTATAAGCATAAATATTAACTTCAGTAGGTATATAATGAGTTCGATTGTGATTCCGTAATAAAGGTATAATATTTCTGTTTTCGAATTGATTTTAGTATTGTTACTCACTAATATTGCATACGTATATAATTTGCAAGTATATATATTTTATTGAGATAGAAGTGTACATACATACATAAAACGCTTTTATTGAATGATAAGGGTGACACTGAAGTTACTGGTGCATTTCAGTAATTATATTAGTCTAGGTATACATATAAGAGTCAGATTATGTATACGGCTTTATCTATTATCTACAATATATGTTGTATATGTGCGAGTATAAACGAATAGTGTATTACATACATACATATTGAACTTACTAAGGAAATCAAATAAGCTAATTCATTTGGCTGTATATATTCGTGATATGTTCGATTATTTTGTTTTGATTAGTTTTGATTTGTAACAATTGTGAGTTTTACCATACTGTTATCAGAATTAATTTAAGAATTTAGTGTCCCATGAGATAAAAAAGCACTATGTATATTACTTATGATTTTAATAGATGCATACATTATTTAACTTGGTGTTATCTCAACGGTATAATAAAAATGTTACTTTTAATTACGTGTTTAATGTTTTTCAGTAATATATAAATATATAGATATACGAATATGCTATGCTATGCTATAATTGTTATATGCATATATGTTATATTTGTTATATGCATGCTCGTATAGGCTAATTAATTTTTCTCATAAAATTATAAATCAGAGTTATAGTGAAGGTTAATCATTGCGACCATAGAGTACACATAGAGAAACGACTCATGTGTTTTGAATGTATACATTTTAAATATATATATTAAAATTCATCGAATCAATTGTAGATTTCATTTC
>JAYRBW010015086.1:0-13039 GCA_036023295.1 Invenusta paracnida | reverse complement strand
TTTTTATAAAAATAAATAAACGACTAATGAAATAACTCATATGTCCTTCTCACCCCAGCTATGACCAACTCACCCCACTTGACTTATATTTTTTTATCCGTAATACCGTATAGAATATTTTATTTAAAAAAGTCGTTTTATACCTATAAAGTAAAATATGTTTGGGGCTTTAAACAATGGAAAACATTAAGTACATCTTTTATTAGTATCTGTGTAACATCTATTTCGCTCTAGGTATGTCCAACTCGCCCCAGTTTACCCTATATTTTCTTTATCTGATGCTACATTATGCCTTAAAATAAATGCTTTTAAATTGAAATTTTCATGCTTATAATTTCCCAACATTATTATCATAAACCTTCTTCCATTTTTTTTCTTGGAGCATTTTAAATGTAGCTTTATATCATCTTAATATTACTGTACTGAAGGACGTCATAATAAAAAAAGTATTAATTCATCATGAAGTACGATTATTTTTTAGCACAGAATGGGTCAAACTGGATCTCGGCAGGAGCAATTCTGGGAGTCTTGTTCCTTTGGACGAGAATGGCTTGTAAAACAAATGATTGAGGAAGGGATCGATGTTGACTGGGTGTCACATATTGTAAGTTGCAAATTCGTTTTAAGTGTATTACCTGAATTTATATTCTATTATTGCGATGAGCAATGTGACGTAGTAAGAATCTTGAATTAGTGTTGTTCTTCTCCAGCACGACTGCTGCCCAATCCATGTAGCATCACAAGGAAAACCAAACGTTGTTCGAATGCTTCTTCAGGCCAACTGTCAAGTTGATTCGAAAGACTGTGTAAGCTATGTATAATTTTTTTAATGTGCTCCAACACTCGTTATTTTGAATTAATAATCAATCGTGTATTTGTTATGTACTTTAGAAAACATTTTTATTTTTTTAATATTGGTACTATGATCTTTTAATTTGTTTTTAAACTATATATTTAAATAGTTCCGTATTCTATCAAATAAAAATATTTAATGTAATTTTTATAGTATAAAATATTGAGTTTTTCAGTGTAAATTAATATTAATATTATGTATATTGATTGTACTGTTAATATATTTTGTTCTATCGAGGTAATATATGTACATAATATACTTATGTCTATGCCATCTAAAATGTAGATTGTTAATAAATGATTGGACATTTATTTCGACAATTTAAAGCGTAGATATTGTAAAATCTGGGAACCAATCCATTTTAGAGAATCAATTGCAAACTGGAGGCTGACAACTTTACATTGTTGTCATCATTGTTTAAATAAGGTTAATATACCTTTTAGTAAGTATATTAATGTTTTCTTTTGTATTTAGGCACAGAGATTTACGTTAAATATGTAGCTAAATACATTTTTTACATAATGTGTGCTTTCAATGATGCTAAGTATTTGCTAGCCCGATAAAACATTCCTTTCCTTTCACTAACAACTTCAGAGCCATAATACATATATAATATCATTAAAATGGGTTTAAATAGTAATCTTGTCATAAATTTTTAAAAGTATAAGTTTCCTCGTTATGTCAAATCATGTAAATATAAAATTACCCACCTTTTTAAATATTTTAATTTTAAATGAAACACTTCTCAGATTTTCTATTCAGAGTAAATTGCATCATATAACTATTTATATAAAATATATTTCCAAAATATCATTAAAACACGTCAATATAGTTCTTTATATACCTAACCTTTTTATTAATTGATGCAAAGCCATGTTAACTGGTTAGACATGTATGCTCACTGCTTTACGTCAAAATACATATCAACTATTAATTTAAAGTTCACTTACATTGTATTTTAAATCTACAAGTTAATTTGTAAGAGAAATTATATAGTTTCAATTACATTGAACTGACTTTACTGCGTTTCAAATATATGAACATGTTTATAACAAATTTGTAGCAATGTGAAAATCATTTATATTTTATTTTTAATACAGAGTATTTTTGGATAATAAAATGATTACAACAATTATAAACCTAAACAATTGTTTAATATCTGCAATGTTAAGCATTTATTAACTGACATAAAAAATGTAGATTTATATTAAAAATGAATATGTTATAAGTTAAATAATATATTGTATAGACCACACAATTATACATCTTACTGCATATAGTATCAATTATTACATAGATATTTATAGGCCTATAATGAATTTAGTACGAATGTAATTTACCTATAATTCAAATATTTACTGGGAGAATAAAAACGATTAGCTACTAAAAATTAAATGTATTATTTATTTATTATAATTGGTGTATTTGCCCATTACACATACGTCTATTTATTCAAAAGTAATAATATTAGATACCGATGATGTCAAAGCAACGTTTTCCTACTTTTCACTATAAGTATGAATTAAACTAAGCATACATTGACGTCTTCTTCTACACCAATAGAAGGAGAACACGGCTCTGCACCACGCAGCCATGTCGGGCGAAGCTGAGATCACGAGCATGCTGCTGGACGCTGGAGCTAACATCGATGCCACAAACACGAATGGCTGGTCACCTCTCTTTAATGCCTGCTACTGGAACAAGCCCCAAGTTGTCGATATTTTGTTGGAGAGGGGGGCAGACTTCACTCTTAGGAATAAGGTGTGGTGGAACACTGATTGACTCTTACTTAGGGATGGCATCAACAACAACTTTTGTCTCACACTGAAGCTTATCACAGTGGAATCTCGTTATACCGAACTTCGATATATAATGAACAAATTGGTTGGTCAGCCAAGCTCTATTAATGTATAATAATATTGTTGAATATATCGAAGTTTCGGATATATCAAATAATTTCCAATCAAGAATTTGTTTTTATACTACATTGAATAATAGGTGCTTCGGTATATCAGCTAAATAGTTGTCATACAAACGATTTGTTGACTTATGTGATTTCTTTGTTCGTTTCTTTTCATAGCGGTTTAAACTTTTGATCGATATTCTATGCTTTCTCTCTTTCCATCAGCTGTGCTGAGCGTTATTATTCGTGTTTTGTGTTACTACAGCAGGTATACTGTTTGTGTGTCTGTTTTTAATGCTTTCTTCTGATATTTTATTGTAGTCTTAATAACTCCGATATAACGAGATTCCACCGTATGTGAATTGTTTATAAAATATCTCGTTCGCTTTCTTATTTGTTTTTTGGTATTATAGTGTAGGTATCATTAATGGGAAAGTCGCAGTAGACAGTGACACGCATAGCATATATTAAAGCTTGTCTTAGTAAAACACACGCGATTATGATTGAAAGATTAATTAAAATACATGTATACGATGGATATTCACTTTTAATGTAAATAGCGCTTCGTCTGTTAGTAAAAAAAATAGAATACACAAATCTATAATATAACAATACGCAACAACATGGGATTTAAAAAACGAATCATGTTTAGGTATTATGCATAAGATATCAATATGGAAATAAGGAGTAAATAAGCGTTTTTACATAATAGATTAAAACATCGAATTTGAATTATAGTTTCTGTGCTTTCTTTAATTTTACAGAAATATGGAGTTTTGCTTTTTTCTATTAATTTCACTAAATTTAAAATATTACATTATATTTGTATTGTTGTTGCTTGTAAAATTTATTTTATCTATGCTGTTTTGCGTAAAGATAGTTCATCTTTTTCACAATTTTGGAAACAGTTTGAACATAATATTAGGCAGAATTTAGTCGTATATAATATCTAAAATTACTAAGTAAACGGTAGATTTTCCTCGTAAATCCAGTTTGTCTGTATTTTTCTAACAGATTAGGTAATTCAGTTTTATTAGATGTAGACTAGACTAACTACATACAGACTTGTTTAATTGTTCCAGTTTTATGAATATAATACTGCTTCTTCTATGCATATATTGAATGTATATAAATGGAGAATTCAAATTACATTTTTATAAATACCTAATTCCTTTTTCATTATGGGATATTATTCCCACATTTTTTCTTCTCATCTTTCCTAATTCGTTTGCTGTATCTACAGAACTTTTGCTATGCTATTTGTTTAATTGAAACCTTATTACTTCTGGCATAAAATCAATATAGTCGACTAATATAATGAAAATAAATTTTTTATACTCGTCAATTCCAGCCATATCTGTTTTTGTCCCTTACAGCTTCAGTAAATACAGATCGCCTCACTTGGATCCTATTTGCTTTTAATTTATTTTTCAATGACAATCTATAACGATTACTCGATTACAACAACTGTAGATATCTTATTTAGATTATGTAAATCAATAAACCGTATTTAATTCACAATGTCTTATAGTCATGCTTGAAAAGACCACGCATGGTTTTTAGTAACAGTACCTTTTACATTGGTTGTATTTTTGACTGATATATTCGCAATAAACATTGCTTTTGCTTTCTTTGTGAATTATTCTAGATGACATTCTTCAGTTTGTTGGTGTTATTTTAACTTATCACAAATAATTTATGTCATAGATATAATTAAGTGAAACTAGGTGTGTAGTTTTGGTTAAAGGACACAGCTTCATTGGAATCGATTACGTTATTGAATAATGATCAAATAATTGCAAAGTGCGTATCACTATTATTTGATTAGTAGGATTTCTGATGGCTAGATAGTTTTCTTTGTATTATATATTTTATCACCAATTTTAAAATTTAGTCCATTTATTAATAGTTTTACATGTGTTTGCACTCAGCTTCAATCTTAATATATATAATCCATTATTTTGCATTGTAATTTGATTCCACTTTATATACGAAAATTTTGACCAAAATATAGTTAGTTAACTGTGTTTATTCTATATTTAAATGTAATTTTTTAAATTTCAATTGTAGATTTAAGATAATATGGAGATTTATAAACTTAATTATGACGCTTTGTATATACTTTTACTTGTAATAATGAGAATTTATATATTAATATACTGTGATAAAGTTATTTTTTAAATTTATTATTATTAAATTATTATGATTAAATGTGCTCAACTTATTATTATGTTGAGCTGATATTTTATACAAGTATTTAAACCAAACCCTTATTCATAAAAAATATTTGCCAAACATCGATGTTCTCCAGCCCGTGACGGCTATTACACTGTGCTTATCATCCCCTTGCACCCCGTACAGGAAGGACGTACAGTGGTGCACGAGTTATGTCGCAGTAAAACGGGCCAAGAGGACCAACTTCTCCTGAGTTTGGAGATTCTGATCGCTTGCGAAGTGGACATCAACCAGAAGAGCGTCAATCTCAATCAGTGGGACTCGGAGGTAGCTATAACTTAACTGTCTCATTTCATCAAAGATTGTCGGGTGCTTTTCATCGGATAGTGAAAATCAATACATACAGGACTAAAATGTAGTTTTACTAGACATCAATGACGAAATAATATTAATGATACAATTTAAATTTGCATGTAAAAGTAGTTTACACTGTTATTAACATAATGGAATATTTATGGAATGTGCCCAGTACATTGAATGAAAGGGTTAATAAAATTGAGACTGACGCAGCATCATGTGTGAGTGAAGATAGTAACTCCAAGACATGAAAACATACGTAATGCTAGGTCCATGGTAAGTGTGAAGTGTGCACAAATTGTTTGTGGGCACAGATCGTGGCGGTTTAAGCGGATTAATTGCCATCGTTTCGAAGATCGATAATTGATTTTTTCTACGAACTAAAATAGTGAAATTATTGTAGATAAGAATTATACCCAAAGTATAATATTATTTTTGTTATGAATCTTTATAAATGAAATTAGTTCATGCTTTGGATATAATTGTTATAAATTAACCAATATTTCATTATTGACCTGTCCTATTACACAAAGAGTACTAGACTGAATCATACTACAATTTGTCGTGGGTGTATTTTTCATCCTTGGAAACGCCTCCTCAGTCTAATATTATTACCTTTAATGGTTCCCATTTTTTGTATGTAAACAGCAGTACATGACCCATCTACCGGCTGCGTATATGAATGAACCTTACTGGCTTCTATGTATTCTTGCCTATATAACTATGTAGCTACAGAGCTACCAGTTCAGTTAGAGATGGGCTGGTTAGGTCAACCGTGTAACTAACAAGACTCTCTATTAACCGGTCAAACGGGCTTGCTGCTTGAGTTCATGCACTAGTTCACAATTCTCTTAGATCTATCTTCCAATCGTTTGGCAATAGTTAGTTTTCTCATAATATTATCTAGCGTCTATTTCTTCCATTTAAACAGAATGATGATATAATATTGCATTATTAAAGGTGTATTATTTATATATTGCAAGCTTTTGCTATGGTGAATTATTGTATTCTAAAATATATATTTATATCTAAATGTTGGAAATTACACTGCCAAAAGCTGTTTTTACTTTTTTGAAATTCACAAACGAATTGACTACCCACTTGTAATTATTTTTTGTGTACAGTATATATTATCATTTTAAATATCTTACTTGTGCAGACATTTATGGCAATACTTTGTACGAAATACGCAACAAGGACAGACAACTAGACAGTTAATTAGTATTTCATTACCCCAGGGAAAACAATTGGTATATATCATGTCTACCATATGTTGTGTTACACTATATTCATACGTTTTGTTCTATTTAAGTGGACTTATTTATGGATTTTGTCATTATTTGATGTGAATGTTGACTTTATATATTATACATTGCATGTATTTTCCTTTTGTCATTATTCTTTATTTTATTCTATTGCTTATATAGATATATAATATAATATTATGTAAACAATTATTATTCATACAATATATCTGCGAAGAAGATATAACTAACTATCGATAAATTGAGTTTGTCTAAATTAATGATTAAAACAATATTGTTGCTAAAAAAGTAGGACATAAATTATACGATTAAATACTTTTAATGATATCTCAGTGCACGAGGAGTCAATCTAATATACAAATATTTACTCACAGATGTAATATAACGTTTTGTGTACCGAGCATAAATTTTTACATTTTATTTCCCTGCGATATTTTCACACAATTTATTTATCATCAACTTTGACGTACCTACATGCTCTCATTTGACCCGTTACTAATTTGCTGTCTACAACACTAACGTCATGACCTTAAGAGTTATACATACACGCTCATTACACGTATTTGTAGCTTATACAAAAATTATTGGACACATTTAGGTATACCGCCAATCTTCCTGCTTCGCTAAAGTCTCAGCGCATATCCTAACTTGGGGGGAAGGGTGCACTGAACAGGGTTTTATAGTTGAGAATGTCGCGTAGAAACAGGTTCTACATTTCAGTGTCCCTTTTCTCAATAGATACTTTCCCATACTGTAGCTCAGGAAAAATCAAACAAGATTCCTACATACACGACAGCATATTTGTAAATACTTCCAACTAGCACTCTATTACACATTCCAGTATGTTAAGTAAGTTTTAATGTAGACCATTGATAACAATATGTTGCTTATTTATTCAGTGTTTGTATAATTCTCTTGATGGTCTGTTTAAATATTTTAGTACTTTTTAGAATGCTACAATCAATAGTAATCCTCTTACAATGACTAATACTGCGCTTAGTATGTACTCCCTGGTCTGCCCCCAAATAATTCAAGCTTGTTTAAGTGTCAACTCTTTTTATGCTATTGATTTTTTACTACTACGCATATAATACCCGCATGTTTGTAACTTTCACAAAAAGTGTATCGTATGTGTTTTGTGACCAAGAAAGGGCGAACGGGTGGGATTTAAAGTTTTCACAGATGCTTGAATCATACGTTGAATAACTAACCAAGCCATGTTGCGCATATATCATAGTCAATATTAGATTGAGTTAATAATACCCGTATAGACACAGGAAAGACGATAACAACCTGTTGCCATATCTCGTGGTATTTGAGACAAAATTGGTCATGGCGATTATACTAAATGGTAAGGTGCATATTTTTGTTTGGAACCGACAAAAAATTCGTTTATAATTTAATTGCAGTATTGTTTTATTAAATGTTGTATATATTTTTCAACTATTAAAAATAATCCCAAATGACTGACAATAAAACATGATCGGTACACTTGGGAAAATAGAACGAAAATAGAACTTTATTTCAGCTAACGAGATTTATCAAATATACTTTGAAGTATGTAAATCATACATTTTGTTAAATGCAACAGGCAACATTTTTTAGTTGGTTTCATTAATATTTATATCATTTTATTCGTCTTTTAGTTTCAAAGATGGCCACAATTAGTTAATTTTTTAATTCCGAATAAACTTATTATTTTTACAATAATATGTAACTATTGCAATATTCTTCAACTTATTGTTATCTTGTAAACATTTAATTTTTGCAGCAATTTATTCACAATGTAATGTTAGGTTATTATTAATGTCTTAATTCATTGCACATTATGAAGCATCCCCATGATATCTTACTCATCTATTTCTCGCACATTTCAGGCCGACTTCACACCTCTCCTCTTCGCTTGTTATCATGGTTACTGCCAGTTAGCAGAACGGATTCTCCAGGCGGGGGGCGATCTGACTATAACGGATATGGTGAGAATGAAGCTTATTATTTTCGCTCTCTTTTATAGGGTACATAATATTTCCATTTTTTTAATTATGATAATTTTCCGGAGTTAATTATTGATTTTGTTTACTAGAAAATGACTTACTAAGGTAAATACCTCGTGATTTCGTGATACTTTGGAATTTAGTTGAAAGCTGTAGTATTTGTATCGAAATTAATGTAATTTATTTTTACTTTGATAGGGGAATTAGTTTAAAATCTTTAACATGTATTTCCTATAATTTAGTATTAATTATTTAGTTCATAAGTGTAAATTTAATCTGTTGATTATCTTCTTCCTTAAATAGTAAAATGCTATTAAACAGTTCATTAAGAAATCCATATTTCTAAAATTTAAAATTTCAATTACACTATCATAAAAAGGGATAACACAGTTGCTAACTGTTGCTTATATAATTGTTACATTTTTATGTAATATTTTATTTCAATTGTAGTCTCCATGTAGAGAGAAATATTTAATAAAACAATTATTTATTAATTTACATTTCGAA
This sequence comes from Invenusta paracnida, assembly GCA_036023295.1. Taxonomy (NCBI): domain Eukaryota; kingdom Metazoa; phylum Platyhelminthes; order Proseriata; family Coelogynoporidae; genus Invenusta; species Invenusta paracnida. The sequence continues at coordinate 3,985 of JAYRBW010015086.1, read as the reverse complement.
CGGATGTATTTAATTTTATTACAACGTTTGTAATAAAATTGTACTGGTGATATCATCAGTACATGCTACAACTATATTATTTCCTTAAAAACTAAAATGATCCTGTCTTGTTTGTTTAGAATGGCTGGAATGCTCTACACTGGGCAGCTCAGAGAGGCCATAAAGAGATCACACTCATGCTCATTAAACATGGCGCTGATATTCATGCTGTAGGACTGGTAAGCTGGTGGTTCTTTATTTATAATTTAGAAAGTATTTATAATGATAAAATAAAGTTAAGAAGACAAAAGCTGAATAATTAAAATATATAATATTCTATTATATATTTGAATTATTCAGCTATTGTCTTCTTAACTTTTTTTTACTTTGGAACTGATGGCGAACCTTAACATTTATAATGATGTTTTCCTTCATTGGTTTTTATTTGTCAAAAATATTAACAGTACATATCAATGTACACAGTTCCATACCCAATCAGTTCTCTGACGAAGTCTTGTGTCAACGGCGAAATACCAGAAGAAAAATAATAGTAGCACAAGGCTTTGTTGTTCTGTTTATATTTTTGATTCAATAATGCTACTTGGGATAAACTATCATATTCTCGATTTTCATTTATACTGTGTATCTGATAGTGTGCTTAAAAAAACTAACGTTTGACTACAAACTAAATGATTACTTATTAAAGTACATCAATATTTCATTATCAATTTTTTGTTTAAATACATACTATAAACATTAGGGGCGGTTTATATTATTTGGCGTATTTTCTTGGCCATAACATATTCTACTAATATGTAGTGATTAGAATTGATTAATTGTCATGTTTTCATAAAAATTGTATTATGTTATACTACATACATTGCGTTGTTCTTGAAATTAATGAGAAAAATATTAAAAATTGCACCTTACTTTATTGATATTGTTATATTTACTATGTAAATAAATAATGATTAGACATTTTCTTTACTTTTAAATATAGAATGTATTATACAGAATGCAATGTTAATAAAATACGGAAAGATAAATATCGTAACTAGCGTTTTTAAATTGATTTTTAATGAACTTTTAGTATGGTTTTTTAAAATTTAATATAACTTTTTGAACTATAGTATATTTTCTTCCATATACTTTCTACAATTGGTTTTCATTTTGAATATATTTGTACCTATCTATAAATTATCGTCCCCAACTTACTTCTATTTATACCTGTACATACCTTCTGTAATATAGAAGTCTGTGTCCTCCTCTTTTTTGTGTCAATAATTCAGCGCGGTGAAACAGCAGCCGACTCTACAAACAACGAGCTCATTAGGGACATTCTGACTCCTTCCTGGCGCAATAGTATCGTATCAGTAGCTGACACAGGAGCCAGTGATATGACCCCCGATCGATCCCATTCTCCAACAATCTCTTATCCTGTCATCGTCTCCAATGGGTACGTCACCACAGACGAAGAGGACTCTCTCGAAGACGATGACTCATCAGGCCTTCCACCCCATGTCTGTAGTGGATTGGCTGCACAACTAGCCAATCAGGATTCGTCTCTTGCCTCTTCTGTAGACGCGAGCTCTCTAGATAGCAGCAGCGCTGGCGTTCGATCCCACAAGCCCCCCGTAACCTTGGGGACCAATTCATCCTTAACGTCCAATGACGATGTAGCACTCCCTGACGACGAGCTTGAGGCTGAAACTCCGGTTGCCTAGGGCAACAAATGGTGAATAAAAACGTTAAAAACTAGTCAACAAAGCAGTCATGACAGCGAATTGTGTGAAATCGATATTATTTACATAGTTAATTATACAAAATGTGCACATACGATTATTATATTTACATGTACTTCAACCAGTTTTGGCTGCACTATTAAATCTTGAGAATATTGTGATCTGGGACAACTTTTATACCTTCCTGCTTGTAATTATAGTATTTATATTTGCATCTATGTTAAAATGTGCCTCTTGTTTGCAACTAGGCTGGCTATCGTATTTAAAAATGGTGATATTATTATGTGCAAGATTGTAATTCCTATCTTTGAGTAAGTGATCATTTGTTTTCTTTTAGTACTAATCCTTTTGTTTTTCTTTTACTTTGAAATATTCAGCAAAAAATTCATATATTACTGAACCAAAAAATTGCATTGAACATGTTTGAATGTGAACAATGTTGGATTCTGCGGCCGATTTTTTTTAAAGAGAAAGTACGTCGTCTGCAATAAAATCCAGACAACCACCAGACAGATAAAATGCCCCATTCTCCTAACTTGCTATACCTTCCATACAGTAAGTTCTCATTGAAAAACGTAAACGAATCAAGTGAGACGAAATGTTGATAGCGTTTTAATCCTCTCATCGCATCCTTAGATAGACTGTAGTAGTCTATCTATTCATTCAGACAGGTCATGTCATTTCCCAGAATAACCTTCACTAAAACACCCCTGCTAGAAATAACCGATCGGCAGTAATCTAATAAAATGTCTTCACTTTCTCATCTCAAGGTAGACTGGAGCTGAAATATCGGATGACGTGGTTGCAATTTGGTATCTCCAAAGTATAAATTTTCTACCCAAGACTTCTAGGTACCATTTGCATTTGTAGCTTCGTACGTCATGGAAATACTTCATTAAACGGTTCCCAAATTCTACTTTGTACTTTATTTTTTTTTGTGTTTGAACTCACATTCATTATGTTGAGTGGTTTGTTTATTTTTAGCGAGGGAATTTATACGTCAAGGAACAAAATACAATTATTTCAGTTTTTCCCTTAGCTCTTTTTATCTAAACTATCTTATTAATTCCCATTTATATTTTGTATTGAACCAGTTATTTTGGCAGGGTCTATTTTTCAAGTCTTGGTTCAACCAGGTAGACTGGAACTGAAATGATTGTCGATATATTTAATAGGTTATTGATTTTGTAGAAATGTATTTATATTTTACATTTCTATTTATGGCCTTGATTTAACGCACCAAATCTGTATTTTGCTTTTTATGTATTATGCATATTCTATAGGCTTTACTCTTTCCTATAGTTACCTACAATTCATTAATACTTTTGTACACTCTTGTATAGAAACTATTTATTACATTTATCATTGACAGTTTATTGGAATTATTCTGTGAAAGTAATATCTCTATTAACAACACAATTCCTATTTAGCATAGTTACTACGTTGCATACAGTACATTTTATGCCACAAATCTTTTTTTGCCAGGGTCTTTTATGATTTTGCCTAATCTTTATACAATGCTATGTATTGCTAAGAGAGAACTGTTATTATTGAAATATATATAAAAAATGCAATTGTTTCTGTATTTTGCGTTTATACGTTTTCATAAACGATTAAGTTTTTTTATTTTAATTAATAGATTAATTATAGCTATATATTCGAAATCTACATACAATGTGAATTAGATTGTGTTCAATTTTAAAGAACTTTTCAATACTTTATTTATTCACCCTCAATCGGCCGACAATTTTACAAACACATATCGGCCGACTGTCTACATATGTAGACAATAGGATTATTTCGTGTGGCAAAACCATTTTGTTTAGTTTTAAGTTTCGAAATAGCGTTTACTAGCTGTTCTAAAATATAGTTTAAAACACTTAATTGCATTCCACACTGCACTCTGTTAACGAAATTGTGAAAGTAGGTACAATATTATAAAATCCTGGATTTTTTGTTGTTGTATTTTTATCAACTGTACATGAGTTTATATTTATAAACGTTTTACACAATATATGAAATGAACAGGTTAGAATAGTTTGAATTCATTCAACAAATACAATAAACAATGTATGTATTTTCGCAAATCGTTATGCTTACAGAACAACAGCTATACTAAACGATACAAGATACATAAATAATTGTCCTTCAAATCACGTAGATACTATTTTTATACGGTCAACAGCTTGGACAGGTTACGCTAACCTGCTTGTGTTCAGCACATACGTATTTACGACATGACGAACACCGAACTCTGGTTGATT
>JAYRBW010015075.1:0-13041 GCA_036023295.1 Invenusta paracnida | reverse complement strand
GGTGGATTCACAATCATATGTAATACGCATGTAGTTTTGCTGCATACTACATTTATGTAGGTACATATACTTGTATGATACCTACATGCGCAGTTATGTAGTTGCTACATAAAGCCTACATAAGGCTCTATGTATCTACTACATAATATCGAGTTTAAAATAATTTAGCTTTTCTACATACTATATAACGTATTATCTGCTGTCGTCCAATAGAAATTGACCTTTATATTCGCCTGCTATCGTTTGTTGTATGTATAATACCTTTTATATTAATTACCTACCTATTAACATTACCTATTTATTGAGTGAATAATTTTTATTATTTGTTTGCAGTTTGTTTGTTTGTTTGTTTGTTTGTTTGTGCATTGACATTATAGTTTTTTGTACATTATTGTTTGAATTAAGATGTCAAATAGACAAGAATTGCACGTATTTGATGAACGTTATCATTAGGTGAAACAGGTGCACGGAAAGATGTTTTTGTCAATCGTTCTTCAAACTAAGGAAGTAAATGATTTTGTCTATGGGGACACATCCGAAGATACCTAATATACATGTCGTGACCAAAAGCAGATAGTTTCTACAAAAGGCTTTTATTCAATCAAGCAAGGCTAAGTATGTGAACTTCGAGATACAATACAGAACATTATACGTACTGACATAAACTAATATAAAAACGTGAACAGAGTTTACTATAAATTGAAATATAAAGTTGAAACATAGTTTAAAAGTATAAGAATATAATAGTATTATCCTATAATGAGATGTGTAAACTTGTATCTAAAGAGTTACGTCATATAACAGTCCTTCCTGCTAGGTAAGAGAGAGTCGATGTGGCTTTCTGCTGACCCGACCCGATCTAGTCACATATTCCCCAGTAACGTCGTTGATGTATGTTTCTGGTGCAGGTTTTGTGTTGAGTTTCTCTTGATCAAAGGTATTATTAAGTCTATGGTTTGTTGTTACCTCGTCAATGATTTAGTCGAGAGCATGCTAATTCCTATCTAGCTTAGTATTCAGAAGAGGTTGATTCTGGACATGTGGAGCGAGATGTCGAGTTGAGACTGCGTCAATGCGACTGTTTTAAAATTCGACTCGAGCATGATACAGTGTAATTGTTTCGATTAGTTTCACTGGTTGTACCAATGGATCGCTTTAGATCGTAGTTGATTGCGGTGTCATATTGTTCCTCCCGATTTAAGTAGAAATTCCGGTAGGTCTTTTCCGGTGACTGAAGATCGTTGAAATTTAATAAGACGATCGTGAAAGTGCTGTTAGTCGCTGTACACAAAAGGGATCGAATGGTAATCGAATGGATCGATTCCATGAGCCGCTGGAAGAACTGTTTCCCATTGCGTTGGTTTCAATACAAATGTCTTTAAAGCCAGCTTAAGAGTCTGTTCGATGGTGCCATTTATCCGTTCACACTGTCCGTTACCTTGAGGCCGATAGGGACTTGTCCTAGTTTTAGCTATTCTGTAATTCAGAAGGAACTGATGAAATTCTTTGCTTTCAAATTGTGTTCCCCCATCGCTATGTATACTTGAGGGACTACCGAAAAGTGCGAAGAGTTGGAGTAAATGTTTTATGATTACTTCCGTGGTGATTTTTGAGCAAGGCCAGGCGAATGGATGGCGAGAGTATTCATCTACGGCAACTAATAAGAACTTGTTATTTGAAGTCGAGGGATGTGGCCTGATAATATCCACGGACAACCTCTCTCAGGGCCGTGTTGCCGTGATAAGTCTTAACTGCGGTGGATTGAAGAATCGTGGTTTGACTTCTTTGCTGCAGGCTTGACAGTTGTATATTACCTTGCGAATATCGTTGATACTATAAGGCAGATTCCTGGTTTTACAATAATAGTTGAGACGAAATTTTCCAGGATGCCAGAGGCGTTCATGAAGGGTTGTAAGTTAATTGTTGTTTTGATAGGAGCTTACACTTGATAGAGCATCGGCAGCTATATTTTCAGGACCAGGCCGATGGGAAATGTTGTATTTAAAATCGGATAGCTCCAACCTCCAGTTAACTTTTCATATTTAATTCTTGACGTCTTGTGGGCATCGAACAGAAAACTTACTAATTTCTGGTCTGTAATAACATTGAAGTATGGAACTGATAGAAGTAAATATCTCCACTTGCGACAACATTCGATGGTAGCACATGCTTTGCGTTTGACGATTGACTGGTTTCTTTCAGTTGTGGATAGCGTACGAGACATGAAGGCGTCTGGTCTATCAGCTTCACTGAGAGTTCCCCCAAGAGCAGTCTCAGAAGCATCTGTCTCAATTGTCAGAGGTATGTCGAATGAAGGTGCGCCATAGCCGCATTAACTAGGGCAGTTTTGAGCTATTTGATGGCCGTCTGAGCATCTTCTAGTAGTCGTGTGTATTTAGTGATGTGGTCTCTGGCGTTGGTGATAGGTACTAATATTTCCAAGCATCGAGGTATCCACTTAGCGTAATAAGTGAAGATTCCGATCAAACTATTAAGCTGTTTGAGGAATGTAAGTTCAGGGTAGTCTAACAGTGCCTGGAATCCGGAAGGATCTGGCTTAATGAGGCACCGTCAATGATATGACCAAGAACATTTATTGAGGTCTGAGAAAATGAAAACTTTTTTTCGTATGCATTTTTTGCTGCTGAGTTGAATGCAGTTAAGTTAGCGTCATGTGATTCCTGTGATTCTCCACCAATGATTACATCATTGATGTAGGCGTAGGCATTTTGTAGATTGTATTGACCAATGAATCTGTCCATGATTCGTTGAAAAATAGATACTGCATTCGTGCAACTAAAGGGGAAACGTTTGAATTCATATAATTTCCCGTCTGCTTCAAAGGCAGTAAGTTTGTAGTCACTTGGACGTAATGAAACCTGATGATAGGCACTGTGAAGATCTATTTTACTAAAAATGTTGTTCTTTGCTACCTTGTTTAGAATATCTTCTATACGTGCGGATGAGTATGAGTCTAGAGGTGTATACACATTTATAGGTTTAGAAAAATCGACTACCAATCTTAGTTTCTTTGAGATGTTTACCACGAAGCATTGCGCCCTTCAGGGGCTTTGACTTTCTTGTATTATGTCTTCATTCAGTAGTCGTTTGATCTCAGATCTTATAAAATCAGTGTGTTGAACATTTCGTCGGGATGTTGTGACTAACGGTTTGCATTTTTGAATGTCTACCCATGGGATAAGTTTATATGTAGGGCAATTCATTGGAGAAAGAGCCAAGCAGAAAAGCATCTTAGTACCACCAAGATACAGTATGAGTTGTGAATGTTGTCGTATAATGTCTAGACCGATGATACACGAAGCTACTAAACTGTTCACTACTAGAAGGTCGTTGTTTTAACTGAAATCTGATATTTTTATAGTAGCACGGAATTTGACCAATATCTCGAAAGTAGACTTGTTAGCTAGAATTATTGATTTCCTCTTGACCGGGGTGTAATACAGACCGTTTTGTTTCAAAAATGGAGCGGTGATAAATGATAAGTCTGAGCCGGTATCTATGAGGACTTGAATAGGTAATTCATTAACTATCGCGTCTACCAGACCGAATTTTTGTGAGGTTATGGCTAGTGTTCTTGATGTTTTGAAGTTCCTCCGTTTCGTAGACAGAATCCTTAATTGACTCTATGGCTGCATTAGATTTCTTTGCAATAGGTTTTGAATAAGATTGTTGATATTGCTTTGATAGGCAGACAGTGGCCCTTCTTCGGGCACCGTTTGCAGACAAAAGTGAACGCTGGGCATGACTGACGATCGTGTTTTGTGCCACCACACCATACGCAGTTTGTATTTTTTTACTGAAGCGATTGTATTTTGAGAAGTTATCGGGACTGACTCTGAATAAGATGTAGTCGTTGGACCGAATTGGTGAGCATCGGTAGTAGCTAATTCCAATGAAACATGCAGTGGCGTAGAGACGATCAATAGAATCATCAGTAGATTCAAGAAGTCGTTGACGAATAGCTGACGGTTGTAGACCACCGATGAATGTGTCACTAATAAGTAGGTCCCGATGTTGATCGGCCGTCAGTGCCCGAGTCGTACACTTTTTTGCCAGTTGACGAAGTAGAAGCATGTAATCTTCCACTGACTGTGTAGCTTCGTGTTTGCATAAATGAAAGTTTATACCGCATCATTATGGCAGTGGATCTTTTGATATATTTCTTAGTAAGTCGATTGATAGCTTCGTTATAAGTTGTACAGTCCTCTATTATTGGGAATGATTTCGCTTCGCATAGGATGGAAGTGACGTCTAACTGATTATCCTCTATAATTTCGGCACGTTGAATGTATAAATTTAACATCCTTTTCCAATAGAGATAATCTTCTTCAGTTGGCTGATCTGGCAGCGTTTTTATTTGAAGATTTTAACGTCCATCTTGATTGAATAAAATTGTCGTGACCAAAAGCAGATAGTTTCTACAAAAGGCTTTTATTGAATCAAGCAAGGCTAAGCAAATGAATACTGAGATACAATACAGAACATTATACCTACTGACATAAGACTAATTTAATAACGTGAACAGAGTTTACTATAAATCGAAATATAGAGTTGATGCATTGTATAATAGTATAAAAGACGAATAAACTAGTATTAAAAGATTTACGACATATGTATAACAAAACTTAAACTATAAGCATCAATGCCTCAAAATGTCATACAAAATGACCTTGCAAGTAAATACTGGCAAATTATGCAGCAGAAAAATCTAATCTGTTGGCAAGTATACCAATAAAAGAATACTCCCAAATGAATTACGGAAGGTATAGATATAAATACCAAAACAGCTACAAACAAACATAAAAAAACGAAATTGTCATGGGCTACCAAAGAAGCTATCCTGATTTCGACTCAGAGGCATTAAGCTAAAGCGAAAGATAACAAAAGTGAACAAAATTGTAGAAAAGTAAAGTCTTACTGCATATTTTAAAGGTAAGTTAGAATTGGGTCATTATATGTCAAATCACCCCATGAGCTTTTCTCTGATTTGTTTGAAAATGTGTATATTCAATGTAATATCCATAGGCATGAATATGGAAAAAATCAATGTTCATCTAATTTTATTTAATTATGCTATTTTTACAGCTCTCAGAAATTTGGCGTCTGAAGCTGATATTGTTGCTGGTTGACTAAATGAGCATATTTCAAATTTAAATAACTTTTTCTGTTTAGTTAGCAAATTATTCTAGCTTTAAATTTTAAATAATTATCTCAGAAAACTAAAAGAATATTATATATATATTAATAATGTTAAAACTCACTTCTTCCTTTACAGACAAAATCTATATTCAATAGAAAATACATATTTATTAGGTATTTAAAAAAACTATATTGGTTGACTCTCTGGCTTATATCTGTTTATGAAAAAGTACTCATTTTAGGCTGTTTTAGCAATTCAGAGCTATCTCCAGTGACTGAATAATAATTGGAGCTATTTTTTTAAAATTGGCAATAAGTCCAAATTACATGAAAAATAATAATATACTGTTATAATGGAATAAAATATTTTATATTACATGAGTACCTTTATATATGCATATGCATATATATATATATCTATAAAGAAAAATACTAAAACTGATAATTACCAAAAATTGCTATAATAATTTATAAAAATGGTGCACATTTCATTTTGTAGTAGTTCTGAGAAGCCATGTTTCTCGTTTTGAATGAGTCTTAAATTTGTGTATTTTCATATTTTGCAGTGGCTACACAGTTTTAAACATAGACATTAAAATTAGAATCTAAAATGACAGGTTGTATTAATTATGATTAAATGGTATTGCTCAATAATATAATACAATAAGAAACAACACAATACAATACAGCACATTAGTGTAGATAGATTAGATATGAAGTACATATATATAAAATGGTTGGTGAAATTTACAATGTCATAAATAGGCATTCAAATAAAAAATACTATTATTCATTTCATTGTTGTCTCTTTGCTGAAGGCAGCTCAGAGATGGAATGCACAGTGGATACTATCCTCTCAGTATTCCTTTGGATGTTTAGCAAGCAACTTCTCTTTCTCCTTCTTTCCTACCTTCTATATCATTACACACATACAACAGACAAGTGTACAGACTATGATTATTTTTTTAAATAAGCATGTAGGACTGTTTAAAAATAACAGAGCAGGGTGTGTTCCAGTGAATCAAAATTGTAAACATATATTTTTTTCTATTTGATTTCATGATAATATTAATTAATCTGTTTGCTTTTATTTTTTTGGTATGCATGTCTAAATTATTAAATAAACTCTCAGGCTTTCTCAAACTTTTTATTTTTATTTTTTTTTAATTGCCTCTATATTGATTGATCTTGCAGACAAAACAACAGCAGCATTTGTCAACTATATTTGAATAAAACTTGATAGACCTGTCAAAATTATATTCATTATAATATCTATAAAGAATTAATAAAACAAAGCAGTGTTGTGTGTTAAATAATCAAAATAATACCTTTTTATATAAATTGATGCTTTAGTTCAGCATTAATGATATGATTTGTAAAATACAAAAATTAATATTAAATTTCAAAACTAATATTTTCAAACTAAAAGCATATATTTATGCTTTTAAATTTTAATTAGTTATTATCATATACTTGAAACTAAATATATAAGTTTTTTATGTTTATTCTTGTATATTATCACAAAGTAAAAAATACACACACTAAAATAAGTAGTTAGTAAGATAGTTTTCCTGTAGTTTGAAGCTTCCATTTAATGTGTGATCCTCTCATTTCACATATTTGCATCACTGTCCTACTTTTAGTGATGTAAAGAACCACTTGAAAAGAAGCAATTGTCAAGGTTGTATCTATGATATAGCCATGGATATATAAATGTATGTAATAGTAATTGAAATAATTTAAGGTTTAATAATAAGATTTATTTCTTACTATAGCACATACAATATCGATTTATTTAATTTTTAGATCTCTATGACTATGTCTATAGAGAATAAAATAAAAAAATAATGATATTACACATTGTAACTTATAATGTGTAATACTAATGTCATTAAATATAAGGTATTTAATTAAGGCTTAAAATTATCAATATTATACAACCTTATATTATAAATTATAAGGTCAAATAATACAATACAAATTGTATTAATAATTCAATGTAGACAAGTCAGAGATATTCATATGCAAAGTGTAACAAACTGTTATTAATATTTTAAAATACATGTGTTAAAGACCAATGGCTACAATGGCCATAAATTTCAACATTTTATACATTGAAATTCTCTGAAATCAATATATTCATGTATCTTTGTTTCAAATATTAGAATATAATGGAATGTTATACACAACTTAATAATAAAAATAAAATAAAACACAGTTAAAATGTATTGAATAATGAAGTATCAGGCATGACAACTTGATAAAAATTCTACTAGCCAGCCAGGCAAGTGGTCAAAAAAAGTTACTAGCCCACCAGGATTTTTTCTAGCCCACAATGTTTAGTACATTTCTCTAGCCACTTTGAAATCTGGCAACACAGATTTGGATTTTATAGATTCCTCACTCCATAATGTCAATTTTACTTAACCAATCATAGTGGCGTAAATTATGATATATTTTCTATTTAAGCTTACTTGGGGCAATAACATCTCTGAAGTGGTCTAAACAGTTACTATAACCGTATTCATAAAGCTGTACAAATTTAACAGTGTATCAGTAGGTAAAACTGTAGGCACATGTAAGTTTAATAGAAATAAATTATAAACTTAGTATCGCATTATAAAATCAAATATAATTAAAGAATTGACCGCCTCCAAAATGAAGATAAGTAATTAACAATACACAATTAGCAACTAAAATAATTTACATTTGCATAGTCTATTGTTGTCATATTTTGGGTGTTGAAAAAAACATGCTACATATTATTAATTTTTCTTTGACAAGTTAGTTTGAAAACCTTTTAGGGAGTGGAAGAACTATTGAGCCATTGTTCTCGGATCATGACTCCAAATACATTAAAATTAAATGCAATTATTAATATCTAGTATTTGGGTTTATTTGGAATCATGATCCAAGAACAATGGCACAATACTATAGTTATTGCACTCCCTAAAAAGTTTGTAAAAGATATTTTCAAAGAATAATCAATAATATGTAGAATGTTTTGTTCAACACCCAAAATACAACAATAATAGACTAAGCAAATGTAAATTATTTTAATCCCTAATGTCTCCCATGTTAATTACCTGTCTATGCTTTGTAGGTGTTAAATTTTTTTATTATTTTTATTGAGTCAAAAACTCATTGGTTGTGTGTGCATATATTACTTAATATATACTCTTTGATTGAAAATAGTCGATTTAGGGTAGTACAGTTTTCACACTTAGTTAAAGACATGGGAATTTATTAATAACAGGCACCTCATGTATGGCAATAAAAACTGTGAGCTTTGTGAATACAGGCATGGAAATAGTTACAAATAGAGACTTAGGAAAACCTATAATAGTAATATGTTTGCCAAATACCTAGTTAGAAGGTTGCATAAAAACTCGGATGTGTGAAATAATATGTCATCATTCTGCTGGCAGTTAATTTATATGTGTGCCTCTATAAAAAGTGACACTTACAACAACATTCTCTATTAGGTATGTTACACTAAATTAAATGAGTCAAATATCTTTTCCTATAAAAGCATGGAGTTTTCTGTACATCTTGCTTATGAAAAGAGCACTTGCCAGCTGGACTAGTGAATTTTATAAAATACTTGCCTGACATTAAAATCACTTACCATGGTCTACCATTTTTTTCATCCCTGAAGCATATACTAATACTCAAGGAAAGAAGGAAGTCTTTAAATATTGCGAAAATCTTGCTTACTCCAAGACCAAGAATGATAAATAATTAAATATCTCTATGACAGAAGCCAAAACAGCTATCAAAACACTGAAAAATAAAAAAGCTGTAGGACCAGAAATGTATAAAATAAAATGTCAATGATAAATTCATTAGAACTCTCACCATGTCTTTCAACAAAATTATATCTGATGACTATTACCATCAAGGGAATTTCACTAGAACTACCTTAATTCCTAAGAAAAAAAGCAATAGAATTAATATTAAAGATATTAGACCCATAGCTATCACTAATATTGCCTATAACACTTTCCCTGACATTATTAATAACAGAATTTGTAAATTTCTCAGAAAAAACAAGATTATGCCAGAAAAACAAGCAGGTTTCACAAAAAAGAGAAAACTGAAAGAACATTTAATTCATTTTCAATTAGACATATTATAAAAAAAGAAAAAAGAAAATCGAAATTTTGTGCATCAAATGATGTGGAGAAAGCCTTTGACGGCATCAAAAGAAATCAAATTTAATTAATTACCTTAGGCCAAGGACTAATATAATATCAGGATATATATAACTAGGCAGTATGTGGCCTACAATTGAATAGGCCACTTTCCAGCTGCACTCTCGCCAGCAGACAAGAATCTCTAGTTTTTTATTGGCTAAAACGCTATTGATTGACCCCACAAAAATATTCTTAGCTTAGTTATTGTTACAGTAAACATTATTTAAGGTGAAAACTGTGAGTGAACTTCATTGTTTGAGATAAACTATGGGCAGATAGGAATTGGCAATATAGAAGTATTATAAAAATTACATAATAAAATCAGCAGAAGTTGTGTAAAGCAAATTTTATTAGGATTAAATTTGTAAAAAATGTATGCAGTATGACATGATGGCAAAGAAGTACTTTTATAATAAAAATGGTGACTTTATGCACAAACAGTACTTTTTGTTTGAAAACATTACTCCAGCAGTGTCAAACACAAAAATGTATCTGATCAGTATCAGTAGTACACATACAAACCCTGAATGTAACCAAACATTATCATGAGTTCAAATGCTGATATCAGAAAAAAAAGAATTGTATTTGCTAAGAAAACACCCTGAAAAATCATACGCAATATCAAGTCAATAAAATAGGAATTCAATTTGTATTATAAATTAATAAACTGCAACATTTCTACCTTTTGAAGCTGAAATGTATATTTTTTACTTTTCTTGCACTATAGTTAACTACACTCTTTCCTTTAGATAAATATGCAATACACTAAACTTAACCGACAGTGAAATGCGCACACAGTTAAGCACAATCATGCCAGGCAGTTATAAAGAGTCAATCCAGAGTCATGTACACAAATATAGCAGTTTATATTCGAGTTATCAACGCTTCAAACCTTCGGGTTATACACAGGATATTTTAAACATAAAATAAACTATTACTTACAAGACTAATATGCAATTGAGTGACGAATTGATTGACAACCAGGTAGAATCAAATCCTGAAATAAATAAATTAAACATTAATAATCAATGGTTTATCCCATTTAATATAAATGAATAAATACATTTATATAATTATTGTAAGGTCGAGCAAATCAAATAATTATAAAAGTATTACAACAAATTGGATTTGATAATAATTTCGAATTTTAATATATATTTTGTTGAAAAAATAACGAAGGCTATAAATAGCAATTTATAAAAGAATTTGATTATAGTTAGTTATAGGCAGCAAACTTTGTTACTTGTTGAGTTCGCTACAAACATGTTTTTGATTTGACATGTTTCTTAACATTATGAACAACAGTTTTCTTATGGCGATTATTTGAGATAAACCAGCAACTCAATTTTTTGAGTAATTACTAATATCAATTGCATCGGAATAATGAAAAAATAAAAATAACTAAAATGTGTGCTAATAGTGATATAAATATACATATATACTAAGACATTTATCTAGGCAGTATTTGAAAAATAAAAATATATATTACAACTGTATTTAATACTGTCCTAGCATTAATAAAGATAACAGGCACTTGAAGCAATATACATAATAAGTTATGCCCCAATTGTCACAAGCATTTCAATAAAGTAAGCAGATAACTAATAATACTAGCTACATCTCAATAAGTAAAACACATTATAGCTTTTTAAAACAGGCTAAATCAAAAGAAGATAAAAGTTAATCCAGTAGATTATTGAAAACCAGAAATAATCACAATGAAAGAAACTCAGTAAGTGGAGTCAAATAAATGTAAAATTATTAAACAAGTATGCATGCTGCTCAATACTAATCATATGTACAATATAAATTAAAGCAATTATGATATAATACTGATGTAAGTTAAAATATTGAGAAACATCGCATTTAATTCTCGGAGAAATTCCAACATTGTGTATATTATGATGTATAAATATGACACTGGATAAATGTTTTTACTAAAATAAGATAGAAAACCATTGAATTATAAACCTTTATTTTATATATATTCTCATATTTTCTCTGCTATATGCAATTTAAAAACAAAATTTTAAATAATGTATAAATATGAATATATAATTTTATGTGGATTTTTCAAATAAAAAAATGGCTTAATCAAAAATATGTATGCCGAAAAGCAATCAAAAGGGAATTTTTCAATGTGTTAGTATCATTTGTGTAATTGAGTTTGTCACAAATGAAGGCTTACAAGAGTAAACAACGAGTGAATTATTTTTAAATATGACATATAAAAGGTTACTGTCCAGTGTGAGTACGATCATGCCGCTTTAAAGTGGACATATGGCTAAATAAATTGTTACAAATATGACATTTAAAGGGTTTCTCTCCAGTGTGAATACGATGATGTGTTTTTAAAGTGGACAGCTGGGTAAATGCTTTGTTACAAAAGATGACATTTAAAGGGTTTCTCTCCAGTGTGAGTACGATGATGTGTTTTTAAAGTGGACAGCTGGGTAAATGCTTTGTTACAAAGATGACATTTAAAGGGTTTCTCTCCAGTGTGAGTACGATGATGCTCCTTTAAAGAGGACAGGAGGGTAAATGCTTTGTTACAAAGATGACATCTAAAGGGTTTCTCTCTAGTGTGAGTACGATGATGCTCTTTTAAACTGGACAACCTGGCAAATGTTTTGTTACAAGGGCGAATAGACGAATAAAATTGTATCTAAAAAGTTACGACATATAACAGTCCTTCCCGCTAGGTAGAAGAGTCGATGCGCTAGGTAGAAGAGTCGATGTGGCTTTCTGCTGACCCGGCCCGATCTAGTCACATATTCCCCAGTAACGTCGTTGATGTGTGTTTCTTCTGCAGGTTCTGTGTTTAGTTGTTCATGATCAAAGGTGTTAGTAAAATAAAGTTTAGAGTTTGTTGTCACCCCGTCTATTATTTCGTCGAGAGCATGCTCATTCCTCTCTAGCTGAGTACTCAGAGGAGGTTGATTCTGGACACGTGGAGCGAGATGTCGAATTGAGACTGTGTCAATGCGACCGTTTGGAAATTCGACTCATAAGGTGTAATTGTTTCGATTAGTTTAACTGGTTGTACCAATGAATCACCTTTAGATTGTACGAGATTGCGGTGTAATATTGCTCCTCCCGAGTTAAGTAGAGATTCCGGTAGGTCTGTTCCGGTGACTGAAGATCGTTGAAATTTAATAAGACGATCGTGAGGAGTGCTGTTAGTCACTGTACACAAAAGAGATCGAATGGAGCCAAGAGCCGCTGGAAGAACTGTTTCCAATTGCGTTAGTTCCAATCCAAAGGTCTTTATGGCCAGTTTAAGAGTCTGATCGATAGTGCTATTTATCTGTTCACACTGTCCGTTACCTTGAGGCCGATAGGGACTTGTTATAGTTTTAGCTACTCTGTTATTCAGAAGGAGCTGATATAGTTCTTTTCTTTAAAATTGTGTTCCCCTATCGCTATGTATACTTGAGGGACTACCGAAAAGTGGAAGAGTTGTAGTAAATGTTTGATGATTACTTCCGTAGTGATTTTTGAACAAGGTCAGGCAAATGGATAGCAAGAGTATTCATCTACAGCAACTACATAAAAAGAACTTGTTATTTGAAGTCGAGGGAAGTGGCCCGACAATATCCACGGACAACTTCTACCAGGGCCGTGTTGCCATGATAAGTCTTGACGGCGGTGGATTGAAGAATCGTGGTTTGACTTCAGTTCTTTG
>JAYRBW010015064.1:0-13042 GCA_036023295.1 Invenusta paracnida | reverse complement strand
CAGCTATACTTGATACTATTGCGTAATAAATTAATCTTGATAGTCTCTGCTTCTTTATGATGACCCAGCAGCTATAGTTGACGTTATATACAATACAGAATGTTCCTAATGACGCACGCTGGAATGAATCAGCGAATTACTGATCAAATAAGTGTGAAAGTTCGCCGATATTTCAATTTATTATAATTTAATGTTTTCCGCATAAATGTACTGACATTATCTTATTTGATGAGATATTTGGCTTATATTCTATACAAAATTAATTTTTTAGCATAAAATACTTCTATATAATAATACTTCTAAAACTAATAAAACATATTTGTAGTGATATTGAAGTATAAATGTATAAAAAAATGGCATAAAAAGAAATGCGTCATATGACGCTTATCGCCATTCTAGTTATTCCGATTTTCTCGCCCTTCTAGTGTTAATATATTATACGTATTGCATTAAGAAAATATACACATATTATATAACTGTATTACCAAATATGTTGTTCACGATGCAAGTAGTACACATTATATATATATATAATGTATATTTAACTATTTCTATGTCTAATATCCATGTATTCCAAGTTGTGAATGTTACATGATTTAGACATATAATGTATGCCTATATTCGAGACTTTGATTCGGGGTTATACTAGATATTATCTATCTAATTGTACTCTGTAATAGTATTTAGAGAACAGACTTATGTCAATAGAAGTCCATATGCATAATGTATTTACATAGTTGAATGTGCGATACTATTATTCATATTTGTATGGTATAGTGGTCAAAAGCAAGCGAAACGCCAATTTTTTCTCCCAGCTATAATTATGACCTCAAATGACCGTACACTATTGATTTTAAAATGTGTTTGCCAATGCCTTCTTGCGCTCATCGGATTTCTTGGCTTTATCATCTCTTTCTGTGGACTGTATCTCTTTCTCGGACCTGATTTTGCCCTTCGTTGGGAGTCTGAGCCCAAGCCGGATATTCGCTTCATTATCTACGGATCTATCGCCAATGGAATGCTTCAAATCTTTGTGGCTACGTATGGAGTTGTTTCCATAACCAACACCAAATCAGCGTCTCTGGTACTGGGATCCTCGTTATTCCTTATTCTTCTTATTGTCCTACAGCTGGCCTGTGTCATGTACCTCCTGTTCTGGGGTCCCGGTGTTAATAGTCAGTTCGGAGAAATAGTTAGCTCTGATGTGCACGCAACTGGGGATTTTCAAAGACTCTACTTTGCACAGATGATTAAAATTCGGTTCGCCTGCTGTCACACAGACAAATGCAATAGAGCAGAGTTTTTCTGCCAGAAGCGGATGGTGGCTACACTGAATAAAGCCAGTCTTTTCTTCGCCTACGGAGTGTGTGCAATGGCCAGCTTGGAGGCACTGAATCTTATTCTTTCCTGGATCGCCTATTGTCAGGTTGGGACGGAAAATCGACGCCGAGTCCAAATGGAACGTAAGAATCAGATGCTAGGAGAAGAACCACCATATAATTGCTTCTCGGACAGGGAGTTAACAACTGGGTTTCCCCGACGACCACTTAGTAGGGTTTGTTCCACCTTTCCAACTCGTGGCCGCGCTGGTGTTGCAAATAATCTATCAAACAATAGGATCTATGCCAACTTGCCGCCCAAAGCCGTAGTCAATGGTCCTTATGAAATTGAAATTTGACTCTATATTTCACAAAAGATCACTTAAAAACTCAAAATGAAATGTATGCAAGATGTTCTTATTATATATTAATTCAATCAGCATGTTTCCTATAACCTAATTAATATACATTAAAATATTATACAATAAAATACTATGTTACAAAAAATGACATCAAGATTTTAAATAATTGATTCCTTTAAATGTTAATTTCGAGTAATCAATGTACAATAAAGATACTTTTCTTATATATCACTTTTTATTATTTATTTAAAGTTGTTTTAAATGATAAGATGAAGTAATCACTACTACAAACTATTTCATGCAAAATGTCTAATTCAATTTAGACGCATTCAATGCAAATATCTCGTTGTATTGCTTTTGTAGTTAAAATGTAAATTAACAAATTGTCACGATCGTTCTCGTGATCTAAATATGTTACCATGACCCGTTCGTGATAGCTTGTCCTCTTGGTTTTATACGTTAAAAACAGAAGTCAATCTGTTGGTGATAGGACAGATATATTGTGAAATAAGTATATCGGAGAGCCGTAGCTTTTGGACAAGTTTAGTCCTGGAAGGTTTGGGATGAATTTTTGTCTCCTGATGTGCTCTTATTTTTTTCTCTGACGTCAGATCTCGGCCTACAAAAGGCCTTCACCTATTTGTGTATAATATCGGTGACCTCCTATCTTTCTAATATAAATTCCACTGTGCTACTTTTATAGTTTTCCTAGAAATCTCCTCCCCTCGACCCTTTTCTATAAGTTTCATATTTATTACTACATATAGGATCCTATAAAGCACCGCTCACGCGTTCTCCAGGGTTGTCATTCCCTGATCATGTTATGGATTCACGTGAGGTGAGCTCTCTTTTCGGCAACTTTTATCGCATGAGCGGAAGCGCTTTTACTAAAGGTGAGCCTCATTTCTACTGTATGAATTATGTGCCAATTTTTTCCAATGTGAAATACTCTATTTTAAGTATTAATTTCAAATCTTATACAAGCTTTGAAGTTATTTCTATTATATTCTGATAAACTTAGGATTAATGAAGCTGTTAAATTCTTATTATTAACTCATTAATTTCTAGCTGGCTTTTACATTAAGCTATTTAGATTGTATGTTACAAAATGGCTGTTTACCATTATATAAAACAAACAAAATATACAGTATAAGTGTATTGATACAACGCAATAGTTTCACCAAAATATGTTGAAGCAAAAACCCAAATACACATTGCTACAAACTGTTCCATCTACTTTATTTTCCAATCTATAATAGACTAAAAATACAGCTTTCAAAATTTTGAAAAAAAAAATGAAAAAATTAATTTATTAAGAATTAAAATCATTACTTTAACTTAACTTTATAACATGTTTAGTATCATGTAGTTTAAGTATTTCACAATTTTATAGTATTACATCAACAATTTAACTATAAAAAATACGTTTTCAAAATATTTATTAATTAAATCGATAACTAATTAGAGGTCTGCGTACACTCTTTAAAATATACGACTTCTAAAATAAAACTTGAATGACAAGAAGATATCATCTAAATAATTTATAATATTAACGTTATGCCCAAATATTAAAAATGAAAATGAATCTAGCATTTAAAAAAATAGAACATAGATACATATATTTACAATAAATAATTACACACATAGCATTTAAGCATAATACATTATCGATTTAAAATAATATTATAGTGAATACATAATATATATATATAGAGAGAGAGAGAGAGCAATTTATTACAATGATTCTGATAATGGATTGACTGACTACATTATAAAACAGGTAGGCAGGTAGATAGGAAGTTATATTATACATATAGAATTGAGTATATTGGTGTATAGAACATAGATAAAAGAAGCATTATTAATCCTGCTTATCCATAACAGAATGCTGCTGTTGTTGCTGCCTATTTTGCTGTTGCTGCTGCTGCTGCTGCTGCTGCTGATGCAGCTGATGATTCCCAGGGA
This sequence comes from Invenusta paracnida, assembly GCA_036023295.1. Classification (NCBI taxonomy): domain Eukaryota; kingdom Metazoa; phylum Platyhelminthes; order Proseriata; family Coelogynoporidae; genus Invenusta; species Invenusta paracnida. Next base: position 9,396 of record JAYRBW010015064.1, on the reverse strand, counting down.
CCGTTTGAACGCGCGAGATAATTATCTCCTGCGGCCGACGGCCGGTACCCTGTACACCCCCGCCGGCTGTTGTCACTGCACCACCGCCTGGGACCTGGTGTTGCATCACGTGATGTAGAGCACCTCCAGACTGCTGTCTCATCAGCTGTTGGATCTGTTGGACAGTGACAGTGGTTGAAACACTTCGACTTCCGGTCGCGCCGCCAGTACCACCCCCACCTACACCCATGCCACCAGCGCCACTAGCCTGTGAGTGAATGATCTGTACAGCCGTACCGCCACCACCACCACTAATAACACCAGGACCACCAGGATTGCTCTTACGACCCACAGAACTTCCAGGACCTGAAAGGGTTTTCACCAAGTTACCGGTGGGGAGGCTCGCGCGAATCTGAAGAATAGAATAAATATAAAAAGTTTGAATTCGTTAAAATATTTGAAACTGTAGCAGTAACAAGTCAACAGTAACTTTGACAAGGATATCTCACTGTGGAATGGAGTTTTCTAAAGATAAAATGTCACTGACTGATCGCAGCTTACATCAGAGGTATTTCCTGAATTTTGTGTAATAAATTTATCACAAAAATGACTTAATGCCTCAGGTATTTGTATACAATATTTTAATACTAAAACATTGTATTTTCAGATCTATAAACAGAAAAGTCGGAGCTATTGTCAAATTGGAATTTATGTGTGTTGTTGTTTCCTTATGAAAGTAACGTGTTCTTCCACATAAATAATGGCTTCTGATTCGATAGTTGGTACTTTTTTCAAAAAATAAGTGTGCACTTCTGGCCTGGTGATTTATTCAAGTTCTATCCACTATTAATGTAATAAATTCTTATTTAGTAAAGTCAATACTATATTCTGTGACTCCTCTCTCTAGTATTTAGTACCTGTCCAGTCCGCAGAATGGCCGCCATCTGCGCCGAATTGACCTGGCCCGCTGGTAGTCTCGTCCCGGCCATACCTCCGTTGCCACCGCCTCTAGCAACCGAGGCCCCAGTACGCATCGTAACCCCGGGACCAGAAGAGACCATGCCGCCAGGAATACCGATTTTGCCGGTCGCAGCACCCGATGGTGCACCCCCAGGGCCTGCAACTCCACCACCGCGTTTAACCATTGCGGGTGTCTAAAAAGCAGGGCATGTGTATAGTTTATATATTAGTCTCATATCAATAACTTCGTATCATACGTTAAACTACCCTCAGGATATTCAATATAAAAAAAAACATAAATCAATAAAAATTTGTTAAAATTCAAATAAAGTATGATTTATTAACATGAATATATTATGTTCAGTATATTGAAGAAATTTAATACTACAAAATATATACATAAAATCAACAAGAATTATATAATTAATCAAGGAAAGCGAGGAAACGTCTTTAATGGAATGATAGTTCATTTAAATTTAGAATTTTATTTCTTTGCAACTTAAATCAAAGATTCTTTTCTCACTTTGTGTAGTAAATAATGGATCAAAATGTTATTTATTCGAAATAGTATTATTGCTATCAAACACAGATTACTTGAATGTTCCTAATTACACCAGCAAAAAATAGATGTGTGTATTTTTCAATGTTGTGTTTATCTCTATATTAAATATTAATATTATTATTCTTATACTACAAGAGTAATACCACTCCATAAATATATATTTAGAGCTCTAGTGACACAACATTAAGATAATATAAATATTATGCTCACTGTTCTTGGCTGATGACTTCGCATCTGGGCAAAGTAGCTAGGAGCAATGTTTTGAGTCATGACCCCTGTACTGCCCGGTCCCGCTGTCTGTCGTCCTGACAACCCGGGTCCCGACAGAGTAGTAGCGATGACTCGCTGTTGTCCCACTGCCTGTTGCTGAGAAATCCCGGAGCCCACTTGGCCACAAATGCCGCCCTGAAACATTGAGGATAGAGTACAATATTAATAATATAATATTATTATAAAATATATAATTAGAGGTGAAATAAAAAAGGTTTATAATAGTTCTTTTAACTTTTGTACTATTTTAGATATCCCATTACAATCAAATATTTATTTTTATGATACTAAGACAAAAATTAAAAAGTGCCTTCCTAAGAAATAATTTATACTTGATAAAGTAGCTACATTGTTTGCTTTAATTAAAGTTGTCTAATACTACAGTTGAAAGAAAATCAAAACCATTTAGTAGCACAAAATAGCTTACAGGAAAGCGTTCTACTTAAAATTAACCAGAGAGGTGCAGAAAATAACGAATTTAAAATTGCATTTGTTTTATTATTAACAGAAACTTTTTTTTTTAATATTAACAAAATATTATACATTTATATGTACATGTGCCTGATTTTCCTATTTTATTACAAAATTCCTTCTAGTACCTACTGTTATAATTCCAAACAATAGCACTAAAATTATTTTCATGATTAATACGGAAACACCGGAAGATAGCTAGGAATTATTGAAGTAAGAGAAAGAGAGAACTCACTAAATGCCTCTGTCCTGTAATGTTAGCCATGCCACCAGCCTGACCAGCACGAGCTGGTACCACTCCACGACGCATTGTTGGTGCCGAATTACCGGCCACACCACCACTTGCTGCAGATACGATAATACTGCTGCCCGCTTGTCGATTGACCTACAAAGAAAGGGAAGCAATGCCATCAAACAGACTGAAAATATAGGATTCCATAGTGTGATTTACACACTAAAGTAAATCAACAAAAGTGTTTAATCGATAGCAATTAGAATACATTTTAAAATTAAACATTATACTATTATACACTCAGGTCAATTTCGAAATAAAAATGTGTTTTGTTTATATTCTAGTGGTGACATTTTAGAAGCTAGCTACCTGGATAATCCAGATAATATTATGTCACAAAGAGTGAAAACTACAATAGTTATCTAGATAATGTATACAAAATGATTGTTTGCCTTAAGGTACAAAAAATGAAAATAAGAGAAATAGACGAAGTTCAGTAGAACGTTATAAATCTAGAGCACATTGTACATTATATTCCTGCTTATGGTTCGTTCAGCTTAAAAAATAGATAACTGAAGTAAAGTAATTAATATTTAACAATAAAAAACAATAGTAAATTATTAATATATAGAAATATTAATGAATCAAAACCATTTTATACGAGTCAACTCATAATCAAGGGACCTAATAAACCAAAAAGCCTCACCGGGAGTCTCCCAGGAATAAGGGGGGCGGCAAGTGTCCCAGCCGCACCCATACCACCCACTGGAATCCCCTTGTTACCAGTCACGGTGGCACCAACAAGAGATCTCGGCACCCCAACACCCCCTCCCCCACTCGAACCTCCTACACCCGCCTGTAGAGCTGCCGCCTGTGATCCACCGTGCACCACAGTACCGGCGGTTGCTCCACATGTAGCGTTGGCGCCGGCAGTAGTAGTGGAATTTACAGACTTCTCGGCGGCCTTGCGTTCACGTTCCCGCTCACGTTCCCGTTCACGCTCCTCCTTGTTCTTGAGCACAAGAGCGGGTGTGCTCACCTGGTCCGGTTTGATGCCTTGTTCCTATGGTGAGGTCGCAATCAAAGACATTGAACATTTACATTGTATATTCCATTTATTGAGACAACGGTAATTTTAACGCAGTAATTTAGTTATAATAGAATTATTAACTAAATTTTTATCTCATTTTAATTTTCTTTTCTTTTCTTTTATCTTTATCTTTATATAAATAATATAATATATCGAAACATTCATAAAAAATTAATTTACACCGAGTGATCAGAATAGAATTAGAAACCAAACTTAAATAAATTCATATATATAGCGAGGATTTGGCTGAAATTTTATACTAAGTAAGTAAGCGTATGTTTTGCGTGATTTATTTTAAAATTATAAAGTTAATCTTCCGCATATTTTACGATTTTTAAATAAACAAATAGAAACATGTAGGCTTTCATAACTTCTCCCAAAATAAAACATTACAACTTTTGGTGCTTTATTCTTTATTCAACCAAAGAGGGTAGTCACGTAACATTAATGAGAAGCTGAGTTTCGCCTAGCCGAATGAAATATCAAACACGTTTGATATCAAGATTTAGTGTGGACGGGTATTTTGGCATGACGCACCGGTTCGTCTAAAATAATTGCTCGTGTAGACACGCCTTAAGTCTAATACAGAGAAAAAGAAATTCATTGAAATATCATATTTTCATATGAATGCTATGTAAAAAATTACCATCTAGAAATCTATCTATGTGTATATGTATTTTAATGGCAACGTTTAATTCTTTGCTACAAAATACAACCGGAAATATTGTAATATTTAGCAGAAATAGTAACAGGAGTGTGATAATGATTGACAAATTGTAAGCATAAACATACAGATGAAATCAATAGAAACCTACAATAGAATACTGTCTAATAATTAATAATAATTACAGACATGAATGTGTTAGACGCAATACTAGCTAAACCAACACCAACTCATTATTGTCTAAAAATATAGTTTACCGTACGTAAGCCTATTAGATATTAAATCTGAAAATATGTAAGATTATAATTATAAATATCCGACGAGTCCCAAATTTATATAAATTAATTGATCAATATAATAATGTGGAAGTAACATGTAAATAGCAAAATCAAATTATGATTGAAATTTGGATTCTTCTATTTTGTATTCCTAAAGTAAGCACCGAAAATCATAAAGTAGCATCGATTTAGTTTTTTGAAATCTAAAAAATCTATATTCTGTCAAAAAAATACTTTTATTGCACAAGGCTATAAATAGAAAAGAGACAAGTTAGTGCGTCAGTGATAAAAACAGGTTCAGTGACAGAAGAAATAAGACCAGTCATTCAATCGGAAAGTACAGCTTCACTTTTTAATAACTTGATGGAACATAGAAATACGATAAACTGTGTATGAGCGACAAGACAATATACTCACTAATACAAAACACCATCTGGGAAATCTACATAAAATTTAAAAAATTTCTAGATTTCCAGTAGGAAACATTTTACTGAAATAATTGAGTTGTATTTCTCTATCATTAAAAAAGTAAAGAAATAATGTTTCTAAAATAATTACTATAACAAATTGATTGTAATTGTTTATCTATGGAATACTGGCCTCTGATTGGACGATAGACCCGTCTTATTCCCCCAATTCTAGTAAACAATTTCAGTAGACAGTAGCCAATCACGAACGAACCTGTAAAGCCTGGATATGCGTATGATTCTTCTGTATCATGGCCGAGGCGGACACCGCAATGGCCGTATTCGTGCCCACCCCACCACCACCGGGCCTGGCCGAGCCGCCACCACCACCCCCGCCACTGCCTGAGCCGGTTGTTATAGGGCCGGACCGACGTTTGGATAAGGCCTTGAGAATGTCCTTGAAGAGGCCGACACGGGCTTTGTTGTTGGCCATAATAGAAGGGCAGTTGGTCTCAGAGGCAGGGCCCTAGGTGTCAGAGAATAAATAAGAGCAATTAAGAAGATAATATTGTCCTTCAAATTAATTCCTTTCTGTTCGAGAGAAAAAAATTATTTTAAATACATTTAGTAGTAAGTGGTTTTGCTTATGATCCCCGTATCTCCACCCCAAACCATAAAATATTGAATTTGTAACAAAACTAAAAATGAATCTTATTACATTTGTAAAAGAATGTATTAAGTTTTTAATAAATATTTATTGAATTTTAAATAATTTCGTATATTTAGTGGTCAGTAATCAAAAATAATATAGATATTACAATGTAATACTGGTTGCTTAAAACTGTACATCAACAATCCTACAAAATGGCTATTTGGTAATAAAGGGTGTACTTGCTACAGAATACTTGTGTACTTGCTACAGAATACTTTTCGAGATATCAAATTAACTACATAGTTATAAAAGCCTTCAAAATATATTTATGCTGTAGCATTGAAATTAGTTAGATTTGCCTTTAACGAGCAATAGATCTGATTATTATTACCCCTATCAAGTCCGAAAGCATAGTTAATAATTGAGGCAACATAAAAATGTATTCAATCTAGTAAAATCTTGAAGTAACTTTGAATATTTGTACCTGCAACTGATGGAAGACTCTGTATTTATGCATGGCCCCTTGACCACTACCCGCTCCCCCGTTGCCATAGAGATTGCCAAGTCGACCACCGGGTGTTGACTTTAGCTTGCTCTTCATTTTGCGTCCAGGAGTTCCACCTTCTGAGGAAAAAATGACACAGTATCTATGGAGAATTTATAGAACTATGTAAACTATAACTGTTATTACAGAATATTTCTACAAAAGAATCTTAGAAATAAATAAATGCTGTATTAAAATCAGTTTTGTTGTTGTAAATAATTAATTAGTGGAAGCATTTTTAATCCAACTTTTACCAGACCATAATTCTAACTAAAAGGGTGAAAATAATTTTACTGTGAAGCATATTATGATACAAAAATATGCTAAAAAGTAACCAATACTTATACTTCTGAAATTAAGACTATTGATTTTGTTAAATAGTGAGTCCACGAACCCGATAATTATAAAGATTACTACATTAAGTAACTATTCTAACAGCAAATAAAAATTCTACAAGTTTATGTATTACAGAGTTATACAAATAATTCTACTTTTTTTAAGTATCTAGAATATAATTTGAATAATTCTTAATTTTACGAAGAAGAAAAACATGCTATGCTAAGTATCATGACGATATAGAATGTGAATAAATAGCAATTTCAATGTTAAAACTAAGCTTTCTTACCCATAAATATATCTCGCAGATAATTTAGCTAAATGACTGGTTGCAAAATAGCATAATCTATAGAACAACATAAATGATAGATACCGGATATAAAGCAGTTTATCTAAATGGGAATCTTCATTTTCAATTGCAGTACAAGTGGACTATAGTTCGGTAATTTGATAGTTAAATTAAGAGTTATAAGAAGGTTCTAAGCTCACTAACTGAATAAAATAAGGTTCCTTAATGCATAAATCAAAAGAGGAATAACATGTCTCCTGGGTGAGTTATTCTTAGTACACAATACTGCTACATACTAAAACGGTCAATCAATATTTAAATCAATATTAATGAGGCAAACTTAAAGTTCATACACAACTAGTGTACGAACTTTACTCTGTTCCAATATCTGTGGAACCTCACCTTGGATACTATCACCAACGCCCTGGATACCATCAGGTCCCCCCACCCCAGAAACACCTCCAACAGCGTTTGCCCCTCCAACAACACTTCCACCACAGGCACCAACACCAGGAACCCCTGTCACAGTCGAACCTGCCGCTGCTGCCACCGCCTGCATCTGATCGTAGTGGCAGGCTATCTGAATACAGCCCCGATGACACAATGAGCCCGAAAAGTGATTGATAAATATCTCTGCCAAGTGGATATTAAGTGTAAAGGCCTGCGCCGTGGTAGCTCGCTCGGCTTGACTGTGATCGAAGTGGAGATCCTGAAGCTGAGTTACCGACTGATAAAGAGCGGCCTCTTCATGTTTAAGCCAGCCAGGTGTCTTGCTGATGATAAGGCCTGTACTACCCCCTCCAAGACTGCCACCGTGATTAGAACCGCCAAGGACCCCAGTACCGCCAGGATGGACTACGCCGCCTGGGTAGCGCATTGTGCCTGACAGCTGCAAAGGAGGAAGTCAGTGGAAATAGTTACGTAATTTCCAATCAGACATATAGTAAAAAAAATGGCTGTAAATAATAATATAATAATTAACAAACACGTATAACATAATACTTTAATAAATGTTGTACACATTTCCTTTTCGTCGTAAGACTTTATTTAGTGTTTGGATTATAAAAAAAGTTTGTTGATAACACATTTTTTTCCCAAATGACTTCTAATTACAAAAAAAAGTAATTGACAAATAAGATAAAAATGCGTAATAAAATAGTATGTGTTTTAATACTAATAACAATACATGGAATAAAACTAATTTTCCTAGCAGACTGTAATCAAAGAAAAGTAATATCTAGAGTCATAGCTTACCCCCATCTTCATATCAATTGTTCCAGGCTGCCCAGTCATAGGATGTCTACGCTTCTTAGTAGGTCCACTTATATCTCGCAGATAAAAGGGCCGAGGAATGTATGCACGCGTTGTAGCACTTGAGGATCCAGAGTTGCCAACAAGGGTTACAGTTACCGCTCGTCCTTCACTAGTACCTGAGCTACTTGCAAGCGAACCACCTGTATGAAACAATATTTTAGTCGCATGTTTTATCTATCATTTAATTTTGCCTGTAAAATACTTAATTGTTATTTAATGACTACTTACCGGAAACATTGGAACCTCTTTCCATCTTCATCTTGGTTGTTGGAGGGCCTTTCAGTGGTGGATAAGTGCCAACCTCGTGAGCAGTTGTAACAGACAAGCCAGTAGCTGGGGGGTGACCCGCTGTTGATATCCCTCCTATACTCAGGCGGTTCCGCTCAACAGTTGACATTTTACGGCGCTTTGGAGTAGCTGAACAAAGAAAACAAGTTTTACAGCATAATGTAATGTAGCAATAAAAAGAATTTACTAATTATACTACTACATGAAAGAAACAGTAGTAAAGATTACTAAATAATATATTTAGAATGGTAATTAAAAATAAATTAAAAAATATTGTCTCAGTCGAATTTACGAAATGATTGCAATTTTGGAAGAGTAAACTTATTTTATGTTCAAAAATGTCGTTTCTTTTATATTATCTTTAAAAAAGTTGAATTTCTGTCATACACTATTAAATTGGTCTTAAACTGGTATTACTGAGTCAGTGTCATTTCATTAAAATTAAAGCAGAGGCGCTAAAAAGTAAAGTAATTGTGTGCCAAATTAAACACATAATTATCTTTTAAAAAGTTGAATTTCAGTCATACACTATTAAATTGGTCTTAAACTGGTCGTATTATTACTGAGTCAGTGTCATTTCATTAAAATTAAAGCAGAAGCACTAAAAAGTAAAGTAATTGTGAGGTCGTCAAACGAAAGAATACCGCCAAATTAAACACATAATAGCGGTAGGTTTCGTGTAACAGCATAAGTATAAATATATGTATATATAATAAACGTAATAAATATTATCATTAACAGCCAGTGCTTTTTATTAAATTTACTGAGAAATAAACACATAATAACCCAGGCGGCATTGGAAGCAATAATATAATTCTGTTGATTTTAAAAAATATGTGGAACCTAATAATTACAAATAAGGTAAAGTGAAAGAATATTACACCAATATTATTAAGTAAAAAAAAGTCTTTTCTAAAATTAAAAAAAGATACGAGTCTGACCATATTGGCCGGGCTGCGCCACTCCTGCTATTCACGGATGCGATCCCACTACTGCACCACGCGGGGACTTTTGCCTGCTGGGTTTCCCCCCTGGGCCAGTGCGTCCCTCATTAGACAAC
>JAYRBW010015053.1:0-13044 GCA_036023295.1 Invenusta paracnida | reverse complement strand
TGAATGAATTTATATCTTTTAAAATTGTCTGTAGCTAACCAGCTTTTTGCCATTTTTGGCGATAAAAAAATATAAAATAGTAATTTCATTTTTCAAAACTGACACGAAATAGTTATGGTCAGTAGAATACTAGTCTGGCAGATAAAACATAAAACACAATGTATGTATTTTCACACTTCAAACATATTTCATGGTCACAATTACTTAAACAATCAACTAGAAGAAATAAAATAAAATACAATTGTACTTATGTAATATAATTATATCATATGGTTATAATTTTAGTAAGCATATACAATAATAATAATTGAATGAATAATAGTATAATATGCACATTCTTAAATATTTCAATGTGCTAAACACAAATTAATTATAAATTAACTAGATTTAATCAAATAAATCATTTTATAATTAGAAATATGAGTAATGAAAAGCACCATCTTATTAATAGACATAGAGAAATTCATTTGATAATTATAATTGTTTGTAAATATTCCATTTTATCACTTTATATAGGCCATGCATCTCAGCGTTATTGTATTTGGAATTACAGAAAACTGAAAGTCTAATTACTATTCTTAAAAGAATCATTCTTAAATGAAAAATGAAAAATGAAAACTGAAAAATGTATTATCAACTGTACTATATTTAATTCTAAATCAAATTTTTTGTCATAGCTATACATAATTGTACACATATAGTGCATTTGAGTATACTAAAAAGCAAATATTTTAATTATATAGTTTTTGTGCGTATTAATAAATACTAACAGTATATTTATCAGTGTTAATAGCGTGAATTTTGTGCCTATATTCAACAAAATATTATTGATTCGCATCTAACAAATGTTTCAGTTATAACATTAGATTGGTATAATAGTAAATTTGTAATAATATTAAATTCTATGAATAATCCTTTAGATGATTCAAAAGTTTCAAACTATTTGCGTTGAATTATTTTTAGTCATACTCAGGGACTAATTGCATTATAAAGTCTTCTGTGGCTACGCTGCTGCTCTCACAGTCTTAATTTTCCAATGGTGCTAATATATTTTAGTATTTTTATATTTAACACACTATATTGTGTGTATATTGTGACCTTATTTATATTAATCCTCTGAGTTTCGTATCTTATATTTACATTGTTATATTTGTTTAAGAAATTTATGATACGATTGTGAAATTTATAATTAAATATCAAATAGTTTGTTTCCATTTAATGTAATTATAATGCAAATAATATGTGTTAAATCCGCACATAATGTCACATAAGAATATAGTATTCAAAAGATTGTAATTGGAAAAATAATCTGGATATGTTTTAAATATTAATTAAAGGAATAAATATTTCAAAATTGTGTTATAATTTTATACATACATAGAACCTTATTTTACTATTATTATTTTTATTACGTTTAATGAATTAAAAAGAAAGCCATCACATGCTATGTTAAAATAGCCTTCATATTTTTAGGTAACCATATTCAATGTTTAATCATTTGAAGTAATATTTATTAAAATTCTAAATTTTAAAATTTTCAATAAACATTTTGCCTTTTAAAAATGATATTATGCTTACATGTGCTATAATCATATTAGGTATTGAGTAATATTGTTAAGCAAAGTCATACAGTAATGCTAAGAATTAGAGTATCTAATCTAACAATATATGTTGATATTGAAAATCCAAATCAACAGAAGAATACTTTCTAACCTGATTTCCATTAATTTAATTTTGAAGATCCTTCTCATTCTTTAAATTTATTTTCATTTATAAAAAAAAAAATTCTCATTCCTTTATGTCTATTATGAGCAACTACATAGAATTTGTTCAAATTCAACAATTCACTTATCAAAATATTATGATTAATGAAATCATGAATTTATTTGTGTTCATACTATTAACAATGTTTTTTGTATAGGTCACATAATGAACTGCTCGTTAAACAAATTTTCTTTATCTTAATATCCTATAGAGAAAATATCTGGAATGTCAGTAATTTTATCGTCAAACAAACTCAACTCTAAGAGCGTTGGTAAAAGCGTTCATAAAATTTATACATATGTATATGCATAATATATTATACTAGAGATAGACCACATTTTATTAAGAAAATTTAAGTTATTTCACTATTTGAATCTATTTCATCTCTCTATTTATTGATTATATTTAATTTTCCTGTATATATACATTGTAATATGATTAGGTATTTTAAATTAATTTAGGTTCCTTCTTTTTTATAGGAGCTGGTTTACTAGTAAACTGCGTAACAGGTGGAGTCATCATGATAATGAAGCCTTTTCAAGTTATGAAGAGGCCGATTCTAAAGGACATCATTTTTTATGCCTTGTCGGTTATCTGGGTCCTGTCTATCATGATTAAGCAATACATCCATATTGGAGAGGCGATTGGTATGCTACTCTTATTTTTTAATAATACTGATACTTAAAAACATTGAAATTGTTAACTAGCTTAGTACTTACCTAATAGATTAATTACTCTATGTACCTACCTAACAATAACAATATTACACTTGTTACTTACCTATAATTACTATCTTAAAACCAACTAATGAGGCAATAAGACAACGACAAAACAGATAAATACCAGGATCGTTTATTTAACATAATTAACAATAATTATCAATTCCATTAATTAGCTAATAAAAACCTTAATAATTTAATCAATCAATATTTTAAACTAAATATACAAACTAAAATACAAACAATCTTACCGGGTGATTTATAGGTATTGTGCATTTATACGAAACTTAAGGCAATTACAAATTTTAAATGATTCACTAAACGAATCCCAAACTATTAATATTACATCACTTTACTGATAATAATATGAAGATAATCTTAAAACCAGAATTACATTAATTAATCTACAGTAAAATCTAGAGCCAGATAAATCAATTCAAGAAATGTCATAGAAAATATTTACAAGACCCACGCAAGGGTCAACTCTAAAATCACAAATTAAGAATTTATCGCTTTGAAGTCTCAATAAACATTGCCAATAACAAAATAAAATATGATGAATAAAACCAGTACCTAAGACATTTTGGGGGAACAAAAAATCTTAAATTGATAAATTTTAGTAAGTGTAGTTTTCTCTATTATATATTTGACAACGAAATAATTGCAAAATATTTTACAGACTTACACAAAAAAATTATTTTTCAATTTAGTAAAAATATGACCTATAGTTATTAATGGTGATTTGAACAAGTGTTTAATTCTCCAATGTATGAATGACGTGTATGTACTATAATATATGCATTTAAACGTTTGTTTTATATATAAAAGGAACGAAATCGATTGGGTGAAATCGAAAAAGACATTCTTTAGAAGTTTGTGATCGATATATAGGTAATAATGTTAAATAAACATAGAAAAATAATCTATATTTATATATCGCACTTGCTTTTAGGGTTAAATTAATGTAAGAAATAATAAATAAATCAAAAACGTTTTACAATTTTTTAATAAATCAATAATACCATCTGTAGCTTGTGTTAGAGATATTATAAGAAATTTTAAAAACAAACTTAATATCTGTATACATTTTGATGCTAAATTCTTGAAATTGTGCCAATTTTTATGAACATTTAAACATATAATCAATTAAAACATTCTCTATGTTAACAAGTTATATATTTAATTTAGTTTCGATCAATAGAGTGTATGGGCATAATGAGTATATAATACAATGGCGACATTTTAATATACCTATAGCGGTTAAAGAATACAATACAAAGTAGTTTAATGTTTTAACTATTTTTTATATGTTAATTTTCGATTACCTTTTCGATTACTCTTATAGGGATAAACTAAAATGCAGCTTCAAGTTGCAAGTAATTTATTCACTCAATTACTGAAATATCGAAAATATCCAAGTAAACGCTAACATCAGAGTCAGCTTTAGTCTGTGTTAAATCTAGAGTGAAACCCGAGTAAACTTTACACTATCACATACTTTTATAGTTCAGTGAGCCCCTGGGGCGTGTTATACTAAACAACTTAAGTAGAAAATTAACTCAAAGTCCTATTCAAGTTTAATTTGTATTTCACAAAAAAAAATTGTCGTATTTGGTGAAACATTAATTTAAAATTAATTTTAATTTTAAATTTAATTTTACATTTAAGTGTCTATTTACGTGTAAAATTAGTTGTGCGTTTGACTATCTTGATTAAATATTCAAATTTAAATGAAAACTTAAGTGACTTCCATCTTATTTTAAGTGTTTATCTAATATGGTATTCTTGTGATTGTTATTATGGCATTCTATTAGATTATTAAGATTTAGGTATCCTAAGTTCCCTAAGTCCTAAATGAAAACTCAAGTGACCTACCTCCATCTTATTTTAAGTGTTTATCTAATATAATATTTTTATGTGATTATTATTATGGCATATATTATATTGATAAGAAGAAGAGCATTACTAACATAGAAATAGACTATTTATGGATAGAACCAAACCTTTGAATTACTATAACGACAACGAATTTTATGCTAAATTTGGACTTTATCGGAAAAGTTTCTTAATTATATACAACGATGTCAGTGATTTAATTAATCCCTTAACAAGCAGAAGCTGTAACATTTCTGGAATACTACAACTATTTGTGGCATTTACATTTTTATGCGACTAAAAAAATTTTCAACTGGAGACATACATATGGCTTATTAAAATCTTCTGTGAGTATAAATGAGTACACACCATATCTTCTGCCATATGTGCCAGTCCTTAAAATCTCAAAATAATATTTCCCAGAAATCAAAATCTTTCAGAATTAAAATATGGCTTTAGTCTTAATAAAGGTTTCCCGAATACATTAAGTGTAATAGATGGAACTCACATCAATATTTCAGCTGATGCTTTATCTAATATGTTAATAATAACTCTTCTTATGTATAACAAATATTAAATTAAAAAATATATCCACTCTCCATCAAACCATCTACAATAAACAGCCACAGCTGGTGGCTCCATAGATCCATAACTATTTCCATTACCTACATGTTTAGAAAATGATATATAATATCTATATATATAATATAGAAAATGACTTTAATGAAAACGTAAACGTAAACGGCAATTTAATTTATATTTGATTTATTTATTAAAACAATTGGGAAACGCACTTAATTTAAAATTAGTTTAAAATTAATTAATGTATTTAAGTGAAACATTAAATTAAGAACTTAAAGCCAGTCATACACGAAGCGATAAAACGGAAAACTGGCGACTGGAACTTGAGTTGCCGACTTGAATCGCCAAACACCATACACGCATGCCCTGCAGACTAGAAACTGCAGTCTACCGACTCGAGTGTTCAATCACCAGTCTCTATTTTCCCACACACGTATCGATTGGCTTTTGCTAACTCATTAATAATTTTATTAATATTAAATATCGCAATCGTATATTAAATTGATTCTCGTTGATTCTTGTTTCATTATTCATATCATTATATCACCCATTCATTATTCAATGCCTCCTGTGCTATCGATGGCAATGCTATATTGCTCCTAGAAAGCCAAGAAAATGTTGGACGAAAGAATGGCTAAAAAGGAGATCAAGCAGTTCTAATATGGACTTATTACGGGAACTATCTGTTGAAGAGCCAGAGGATTTCAAAAATTATTTGCGTCTGACTAGTGAGTCTTTCGACGAAATATTAGATCTAATAGGCCCTTCAATATCGAAGGAGTTCGCCAGTATGAGAGATCCTATATGTCCAAAACAACGATTGGCAACCACATTACGTTTATCGCAACGGGATGTTCTTATAAAGATTTAAAATTTAGCCCAAGGATTTCGGCACAGTGTTTTAGTAGAATAATTCTGGAAGCATGCAAAGCGATTTATAAAGCACTCAGGGCACAATATTTGAAGGTAATTTAATCTTATTTTAATCCATCTCACCTGATTATCCAAAAATCTTAAAATAACTAGCAAAATACATAACTTAAAATTATATTTTATCCCTTCGAGTTGACAAGCATGGAGACTAAATTATCATATTACTAGATATTTTAAAACATAATTTAAATATATATGCATATACCGAAAAAAGTGCCAGTATTCATTAATTAATTTTATTCATAATCATATTAATGTTACAAGCCTAGTACAAAGTGCCAGAATTTATTATTAATTCATAATACATATTAATGTTACAAGCGTAGTAGAAACACTTATATAAATCATGTTATATAGGTTAGTGTACGAAAATCGCTCATAATTTAAATTATTCAATTCAGCTAATTGGTTTAAGGAGGACAAAGATACGACCGGCACTGTGCTCATCACATATTGTGTATTGAATTGTTTGTTTATTTCTTCATCTTTTATTCGTGAGCTAGGTTTTATAGAGTTCCCATTGTTGACTCGAAAATAACGTCGTTAATGAGCTTTTCGGCAATACATTTTTCACAATCACTAATATTCCTCATTCCTTTTTGAATGTAACGACCGAATGCTTCTTCCTAATTGTCATCTGGTTCAGAAAGAAATATTTGTTACTAGTTTAATTAGAACTTTTTTTGTTTGTCTTTTTGGAACTGGTGGCTCAGTATTGATTGATACAGGTGTTGTGTCAGTAACAGGGTTCAGATTTTCTTCATCGGAGTCACTCGCCTAAAATAAAAACAGCACAATTATATTATTTTATTATTTAAAAAAAATACTCTTTTTAAAAGACTGACATGAGTTTCATTTTCTATACATTCATAAAGTAGATATGTTTTTTTTCAAATACCTTTCTCTGATGAAGAATGGGAATATGGCAATTTCTTAATTGTGTAGGACCAATCGATGACAAACACATAAAAATCAGTCCGCCATAAAATTAAGGATCATATATTATATTAGAACTACAAACATTTCAACAGTATTGCTTTAATGGAATTGGTTGGTTCGAATTATAAATTCATCTTCATCAATGATGGTTGTAATGGTAGAGTTGCAGATGGAGGTGTTTTCGCTAGCACTCAACTCGGGAAAAAGTTGATGGATGGTTCTTTAGGCATTCCAGAAGGAAAACCAATTCTACTCAATGGAGATCCAATTCCTTATGTGGTTATAGGAGATGACGCATTCCCGTTAAGCCCTAATTTAATGAAAAGCCATTCTCTCAACAAGGACTTACGAAAGAAAAACGGATTTACAACTATCGCTTGTCACGAGCACGACGTACAGTTGAGAATGCTTTCGGTATACTTTCTAGCCGTATTTCTATCTACCATTAATCTGGATTCATCAAAAGTGGAAGTAATTATTTCTGCATGTTGTGCACTGCACAATTATTTGAGGAGGAAAAATAGAAGTGCCTATACGCCTTCTGGTTTTATTGATGATGGAAATGTAGAGACCGGGGTTATTATAACTCTGAGTTTATAGAGATCGCAACAAACACGGTCTATGATTCCAGTAGAACGTAGTGGCGCAAAAAATCCAACTTTAGCTGCAAAAGCTGTTCGGCAAAGCTTCTGTCAGTACTTCAATGGAAAAGGAACAGTACCATGGCAAGATAGAATGACTCAATAAAAGCACTGTGAATTTCAACATTATACCCACATACAACATAGGTATACCTATTGGTACACACTTTCTATACATAATCCGGTATAGATATTTATAATCCTTGTATTTTACTACGTATTTCTGAGACTATAATTTTGCAACCATATAAATATATTACTTTATTACCTATCTTAAATTCCATTGTGACAATATTTATTAGTATCCTATACCTATACGAAAAAAATTTAAATATACCCTATCTACTAATTTTAATCACAAAAAATAATAAACTTACCTGGTCTGCACTGTCATTTTCTTCAGACATATTAGACTGGAGCGTCTCGACGGAATTGTGGAATAGACTGGTCTCCAATAAAGGCCATGTCTTTAAAATATTTCCAGCGAGTAGTGTATATTATATCAAAAAGTTCCACTTCCAAAATGCCCAGAATCGTTTTGTTTCTTCAGTTCCTTTCGGTATACTGGCCGAATCGATTTTATTTTTGTCTCCACCATTTTTGTCGAGGCATCAGGAACAACGGATCTTACAAACTCCAGCAGTTTACTCCAAGCATTTGATTTGTTATCTCTGTTGCGATAATCGTTGTTTTTTACCTTGTACAAGTACGGGAATGTCTTATAAATGTCGATTAATTGCCACACATATTCCTCGCTAAGTTCTAACTCGGGCAAAGGCATAATAAACTTTTAAGAAAAAACGATAATTGCACATTAAACTGTTAGGAACTATTTAAGAACTGTAAAACTATTAAAAAAACAATGCAATGTAGGTAGCTTATTTAAAAGTTATAAATCAAGAAATACCAAGGAATAGAAAGCTGTTCACGATTTCATTGGCTTTTTACAGAACTCAGTCACTCTCTCAATATTCAAAGCAGTAAATATTTCCATTTCAGTTTGTCGATTCAAATTGATAATAATAGCTTTACTACAATATACAGGACGACTGTCGACTGAAAACTCAAGTATTCAATCGCCAATTTTTTCGTGTATGGATAAGCAGTCGGCCGACTGATTTGGTAACTCAAGTTCCAGTCGTCAGTTTTCCGTTTTATCGACTCATGTATGACCGGCTTTAGTCTGTTAGTGCAACGTGAATAACACTTACTCTGGCGGTATTACTCTAGACTTGAAATCACTCATTATCTTCGAAAGAGACAATTAATTGATCCTTGTCCAGCTCAAGGATAACCTGATTTGTTTAAATGTACTATAGTAATATAAACTACAAAGATATATTTAGTATATATATTTCGTTGTCCGCGGTCCAGCTCTTGAGTTTTGAGGTAATGACGCCTCTTCCTAATTTGGAAAAACCTGAAAATCCAGCAGAATTCCTTTAATGCAAATATAAATTTTCCAGAATTTACTCTACAAATAACTTATTCTAAGCAGTCAAAAAGAAGCCAAGTAAGTTATAACGCTTTATTTTCTAAATTAATCGAAATTGCAATTTGCTTAAAATTAGCGTCAATTCGGGGAGAAAACCTATACCTATACCTAAATTATAGTCTATAATATAAAATTATGTCAAAATATGAAAGGTTAATTCATAAATGTTATATTTTTACCTATAGTTGGGAATAGACTTAATGAATATATTGAATACATAAATCAGGTATTACTCAGGAATATATTGGTTATTGTGACTAGTTTATAATACTCATAAACAACAATATAAGCATGCACATTTATTTCATAATAAAAAATACAAATTTAGCCGAAGTTTAAGACGAAAAATTCAAGCTATCACCATGGTATAGCTTATAAACCATAAGGAACTAATTTTTGATTACTTCAATCTTTTCTATCAACACTACTATATTCCCATGTAGGTTTCATCATTTTCTACTTCGTTTACGTTATCGTCACACTGATATCCCGTATGGTATACTCTCGTCAAAAGAGCCAAGAGATAGAGGTCAAGGACGAAACTGCTGAGAAGGACAAGAATGTTGAAATGGATAGTATGAAAAGAGACAATCCAGCTTTCAAAGAGGACGAAGAGGGCGACAAGCGTCGTGAAGGGAAACCAAAGATCTTTCAGGGAAAAGATCGACCCAAGAGTCGCCGATTCCAGGAACTTGAAAATACTATGGCAACCACTGTTCCTATGGATTCGCCGGAATTGAAACGACGACGCCAATCGACAAACGCTTCTCATGGACATTCAGTACGTCGGCACAGTATTTTCAATTCGAGCATCTCGAAAGTTCCCCAGAGGACCACTTACATGGCCAAGTGGGTTATGGGTACGTATTATAGATTCCTTCAATTCTTACTGTATACTTTTGTATACACATAATTACCTATGCTTAAACGTAAAAAGTTTAATAATGTTGATGAGTCGCTATTTTTTATGACTTGCTATTTTTCAAATCTATTTTATTATTTGCACCATTATTTTAATAAATGGGTTGGAATAAGTTGATTTGAATGAATAAATATATTTAATAAGCCAGATTTGGCAATTTTATACTTTTATCTTAATTGGGATATGTCTAATTATTTTTTTAACTTTATTTTCCAGCTCACAAACCTCAAGAAGAATACAGTGCAGCAAGTATGGAAGAATTAATTTTAATTAACTTATATTTTAGTTATTTTAACAAATTATTTAACTTTTATATGCTATTTACATTGATAATATGTATATATTTAAATTACTTCTGTGTGTCTACCAATTTTTTATATTAAGGTAAAAGTGCTAAAATATATAGTATTTAAAATAGTCTTGCTATGTAAGTAATTCTTAACATAAATGAATTAAGTTTGCATGTTTTTATTTTATTTTATTAATGGTTCCATAAAGCAATTTTTGTAGAAGTAATATTTTAAATATTTGTATACGATTATTAAAGGTATCTACTTATTATGTCTAGAAGAAATATTGTTATATTGGCTCTTGATCAGAATAAAATTACATAAAATGTTCGATAAACGAAATGCATAACTGCTACCTTAAACATGTTTCATTAAATTTAAAATCTAAAATTTAATCATAATGCAGTCATTGATATCAAGATTGATAAAAAATGGCTTACAATAAGTAATGAAATTAATCCTAAAAATTTAAAAGAACGAAATATCAATAATAAACTCATGAATTGAAGTACTTGTTTACAAAAAGATCCGAGCTCTCCGAATTTTTAATTTTTCTTTTGATTTTGGTTTACAGCTCGCCGAGAGCAGGAAGAAATGCAGAAGCATCTGGAGGAGAGTCGACGTCGAACGGTGTCTGATGCACATGGAGCAAGCATAATGACTGACAGACGCGGTTCCGATGCCTTCATTGCACAGGCTCGGCCCCGATCTAAGACCTCTGGAGTGGCTAACAATCAAGATCCAAGTGAGTGAAGCAGTAATAATTTTGTATCCATTTACAGTTTAGGATTTTATTTGTTGTTTTCATGACTTTTCCTTTCACTACGATAAATTTGTATGTAAAATCAGATTTAATAAATGTTCTATTTCTTTTAGTTGAAATGGGGAAACCCGGCATGTCAAAGGACGCGATTGGAAAGAAAAGACGTGGGTCATCCAATATAGGTGAGTCGAAATCATCGAATGATAGAATTATTGTGATATTATACAATTTTTGAACAATTACCAACGATTTAGAATCTTGAAACTAAAATATCCCATTTATATATTTTAAAAAGTGATGTATACACGTTTAGTTTTTTGCGTGTATTAACTAAATTAACGTATCAAAGTAGTAAAATTAAGACGCTCGATATTTGTTTTACATTATCAACATATTTATATTGTATCATTTCTATGGATTCAATGAAATATGTCATTTATGTGAAATTTTAATATATTTATGTAAAATATTTACGTTATTTTGTACTTAAATTAACAGATAATTTTTCGGTTTGTGAAACATTTTTATTTTAAATATTTTATATTTTAGAATATAATTTGAAATTCTTTGAGATTCTAGTTAATTCCATTTAAATCAGATTTTATTAACTATACATATAAACTGAAATATATTCATTTATTTTTGTTCATTGTTTAATAATACTTTTGTTTACAATTATCCTGATTTTCTGTATGTTTGTCTTTATATAGCATTTTGCTTAATATTTTATAGCAGAATTTTATACAATGGAACAGACATGTGGCTGTACCAGGTTGATATGTACAGGGTGTTTGTAAAGTAAGGCATATATTGCTTTTAAATTCAAATTAATATCTATGCATTATAAAGTAACGCAACAATGTTTGTGAATTCAAGACTACCTTTTTGTGTGATCTTATTTCATTTTATTAATTGCTGTGAAATGGCCATGCGATTTACCTTACAAGAACGTGTCTATATTGTAAAAAAATATGATGCATCAGATAATGGAGCAGAAACAGGAAGATTAGCAGGGGCACATTTTCCCAGTCGTTCGACTGTACTACGTCTTATACGAAAGTTTGAGACAACTGGTTCCGTCTAGGATGAACCACGCTCCGGTCGTCAAAGTTTCTTCAACAAAGAAACTTTTAAATATGAATTCTAAGAGAGATAAACGAAAGCACCATGACATTTCCCCACCGTATTGCAAGTGAATTTACCGATCACTCAGCTTATCATGTTAGATACTCAACTATTTACAAAACTGTGTATGAAATGAAATGAAATGAAATGAAATGAAAATAAAATAAAACCATACACCCACACCTTGTGCAAGAGCTAAATTATGACGATCCTGATCGGCGTGTTGAAGCGTAAGAAAAGTTTCAACGTATGTTTGTAGATGATTCCATCGATCGTATCATGTAGTCCGACGCAGCAGTTTTCAAGCTTAATGGGCAAGTTAATAACCATAGTTCTGTGTTTATTGGATTTCCTAAAACCTCCACCACACACTAAAAAAGGTAGTGAATTTGCTTTGTGTTCACGTATAGTGTGCCATTTCGTCACGGGGTATCATTGAACCCTACTTTTTGGTGGTACTGCCACCGGCGCTTCATATCTTGACATGCTACAAAACTGGTTCTGGCCTCAAGTGGCACAGCAGGTAGATGACCTTATCTTCCATCAGGATGGGGTGCCACCACATTACTCATTGGTGGTACGTCAGTGGTTGGATGCAAATTTTATTGAAGCGTGGATTGGACGAAGGGGGCCAATTGAATGACCAGCCCGGTCGCCTCGCTTCACTCCATGTGAATTATTTTTTAAAAGATCGAGTTTATGGTCGCAATCCTCGTACTATCGCTCAGTTCAAATCGGAAATCACAAATGCCATCAGTGAGATTGGCAGAGATTTATGCCAAACAGTGTGCCGATCTGTCTGGTCCAGAACCAACGAGTGCATTAGCTTTTAATTAACGGACTAATTGAATTAATTAATAGTTTTTGTCATTAAAGGACATTTTGAGAACTATCATGGATAAAGATATTTCTATTTGGTTTTTATATTTTTTATCGCCAAAAATGGCAAAAAGCTGGTTAGCTACAGACAATTTTAAAAGATATAAATTCATTCAA